>JAPMOR010123539.1:62023-76086 GCA_026543865.1 Argiope aurantia
TAAAAATAATTCTTAACAAATATGATATATGTAAAAATAATTCTTAACAAATATGATATATGTAAAAATAATTCTTAACAAATATGATATATGTAAAAATAATTCTTAACAAATATGATAATTAAACATACGATAGCTAATTCTTATCAAATGTTATTAATATTTATTATATAAGTACTTCAAATTTTTCATAATTACTGAATCATAAGAAAGGTCTTAATGAATGTTTAAAAATTAATTAAATAGTCAATTCTTCATCCATAAAAATACATTAAATCAACAGTTATTCTTTATGTAAATTATTAATCGTTTACTTTGAAACTTTCTTCCAGAATTCTCTTAATGTGTTCTGGCAGCAGTTTATATGTAATTTTTAATTTATTGAACATTTCATTAACTTTTGAGCTTTGAAAAGCTGACAATATTCTTTCTCTTGCATAAAATTTTTCTGAAATCGTCACCGTTCTTAAGGAGGAAATGAAGCACATATACAGTGACTTTTTATTTATATTTAAATAATTTTCTCATTCACATCTGCTCTAAAAATTTATGACGGAGAAAAAACCTCGACATTCTCTAATTTAGCTGCTTAATCTTTCAGCTGCTTTCCGTTATTTCTGTGGATTAATGTGTTTACTTTTTACTAATATAGCACCAAATTAGACTTCACCATTATCACGTTTTGGAGAAATAATTTTCTTTTCAAAAAGATCTTGCTCTGTTTGAAATATCACATCTAAACAGCGATTTTAAAAACCATAGTTGGAGAATTCAGGCGAAAGTCGGCATGTGAATCGACATCAACTTTTTAAAGATCATCGCAAACTTTTGGGAAAGGGGAAATGAGGTCATGGGCGGTGTCGAACTTTCTTATTATTATAAATTCACCAACGAACTCATTAAAGAAGAACACGAAGAACTTACCGTCTGCAAACTTCGCTTCGAGAGCCATGTTGGTCCTCCTGGTGTTAGACTTCCATTCCAGGAGGCTAGGTGGATATGTTCTCCTACCTTCGGGATCCAACTTCTGTCCCTGAAGAAGTTTTCTTTGGCAGTGCGCCTTGTACCCGTCATACGCGTGGTCGGAGACGTACCTGCGCACAACAAACCCGAGAGTCACTCAACACAAAATATCAATACACCCAAGACAACAAATAAACGAAACAAAAGAGATTTTAAGGTGTACGCGCGCTTCTGCCTGTGCTAAAACGGAGTGGGAAAGAAATAAATGCTGCAGAATATTTTTCCGCCAACCACTGCTTGCTGTCAGGAGCACCTGCCGATAGGATTCGTCGGAAACTGCTGAGTACACATGTCAAAATGACGGCGGAGTTGACATTTTTTTTGTTCGATTTTCGCTTTCATTCATCGCATAGTTAGAATTTCATTATGATTTTTTTTTGAGAAACATTGTATTGGGTTCACTGATACCTAAGGATTCCTAATCTAAACAAGGAATCATTTAGCACGTATAGAAAATTAGAAATGATTCCGTGAAACCTGATAGATGTCTTTTAGGATTGAAACAATCTTCGCGATTCCATTTTCAGCGAAAATTGTCCATTCGGAAATTTGCAATTTAAGGTAAAACTTATTTTAAAAACTATTTAGAATGAAAAATAGCTATCTTTATATAGATCTGAGATATTAAAAATTTACAAAAATAAAAAAAAAATCGAAAAAAAAATCTTTTAGATTAAAACATTTTTTCCCCATTTGTTAACTCCTGGTTTTGTTTTCTTTATTCTTTATTTAAATAACCCTTTCCGCTTCAGGTATATTCTGCCCTACTAATTCGAATAAGAATCTATAGAATACTATGTTTGATGATTATGTCCATTCATTAAATCGAATCGCAACATCACAACCAGTTAAGTATGCTCCATGTGTATACACGTTAAATCCAAATCTCTATTCTGGTGTGGTCAATGCTTAATTTTTTATCTAATAGCTAATCATGATATAGCTAAAAAAGTATAGTTATCACAAGAGGGATGACTTACTACCATTAAACTTGAATAATGCCTATTTGAAAACTCCTTACTTCTGAAGAAATTTCTAGAAAAATCTGAGTGAGAGAATATTATTTGTGTTTAGAAATGGGGTTTTCTATCTCTAATTTACTTACAGAAAATAAAATTTCATTTCCTTTATGCAAAACTATATTTATCGGTTTAATCAGTTCAACAAGTTCGATGTGTATATGTTACGGCCAAAGCCCGAAGTTCGGTCAGTTCGCGATTTCACGAATTGACTGGGCAATTCGCGTTTTGGCCAAGAAGTTTGGCCAAAGTCCGAAATACTTGAAATTAATATTGTATTTTCTACTTTGGCTGGCCATTTCGCGAAGTAGCTGGGAATCCTTGGCCAAAGCCCGATGTGATATAGATTGACCGGTAGGCGGCACATTAAACAAATACTTAAAAATAAGTAAAATGTACTCATTCTTTAGTACTTCATGTTTTTATAATAACTTAATAGTTTGCACAATAGACTTAATTTTGAGAAATGCATGTACTCACTTTTTGAATACACACAGGGATTCGAATATGAGTACGTGTTTTTCCAAATCTGCAAAAATTATGCAAATCTAACTATGCAAAAAGCAATCTCAACTGACATGGTTGTACCCAGAGGAATTTGAACACAGCCGAAGGCGCTGCCAACTAGGCTAACTCGCACAAAAGCGGTGTATTCCAAGAAATATTTTAAGGGTGATCGTCAGTCTTTTTCTGTCCCATAGATTTATTGCTAAATTTTCCAGATTACATTCTCTTCTGAAATATCGATTCAAAAATACGAACTTTTTTACAAGGAAAAAAAAACAATATTAAGAGTAAATTAAAATAAATATAATGACGTTTATGTATAAAATATAAATAAGGACATGTTGTAGGTGAAATTCGACAGCTGGCTCCAACAAAGAAATGTCTTTAAATAATATTAACAAGCAAACTATTTTTTTTTTTAATATTTGTTTTAATTAACCCTTATATTTGCTATTTGCCTTTGCAAAAAATTTCATATTTTTTGAAGTGATATTTCGAGAGACAATATGATCTGGGATCTTTAATATTAGGTCTATAGAGCAGAAAAAGACTAAGGATCACCACTAAAGTAGTTGACAAATTGAGCACTCAATCTGCCTTTGTATTCATACACGATACGTAACACATTTGCTCAAGATATAATTCGTCTTTTTGAAGGGTGCAAACCTATTCTTCTTCACGCTATCACGTTGTTATAGCATATACGTTCACTGAATAATTTCTATTATGGTTTTAATATGGGAACAGAATAACACGAGATCATATTTTTATATATTAAAAACTTATTTTTTTACTCAGAGGTGTCATTTATATTTGAACTCGTTTCGGAAACAATCTGCTCTTGATTTCTTTCTACCTACTTTGACCGATCGTCCCAAGCCACTTCGCAAATTGGCCGGCCAAAGCCCGAAATCAAGAAAAGATTGGACATGGGCCGGTAAGTTTACAGTAACATTGGTCAAAACGCGAATTGGCCGATTTCGGGCTTTGGCCGTAGCATATACATGTCAATCCAATCTTTAAATTGGAGAGGTCGATGTGTAGTTTTTTTTTAACTAACAAAAAAATGAAGTCTTGTTCGCTTTATTATGATTTTTTTTCTTTTTTGCAAAATTTACAATGCAATAATTTGTATAGCGTTCGACATGTTTATGGGTCATCGTTTGACTTTAAAAAGAAGGAACTTAAGGGACTTTAAATTGAAGTTAAACTGATCAAGATGATTTAATTTTAACTGAAAAGTTTCAGCAACGATATTGAATATGATGCATGGGCACGACTGTTAAGGAATTAAAGCTTCAAAAATTTGGATTCATCTGTGAATACGCAGAATAACAAATCCTTGTTGATAACTTCATTTAAATAAATTATTCTTTGTTAAATCAACAAACACCAATAATTTGGTATTGAAGTAAAATTGAATTCATGTATTGAAATAAATAAGAAATGATCTTGGCAGTTAAATTACATAAAATTAATTTGCAATCTCTCAAAAAAGAAAACGAATGTTTCTTTACGAGAAAGCAATTTCTTCTTTTAAATTTTGAAACTTACAGATTTACATTAATGATTAAGACAGGCTTAAGCAGATAGTCTTATAAAAAAATGCAGATATGATTAAGATAAGCTTACAAAAATGTTGCTTTTAAGAAAGTGGGACTTGAATTCAGCCTTAATTCACACCAGAAGGCTTCAGAGAAAGAACTTACTTGAGCAAGTATTTGTAGAGATGCCTGGAAGGGGCGAAGCAACTGAGGCAGTTGGCCATGAGGATCCAGGCCCGCTCGTTATTGGCTTCGTTGTCGTTCTTCCAGGTCTGGTTGCACAGTTGACAGAGGATCTCGTCTCTCATCGCTTCGTTCAGCAGGCCCTTCTGGACGATGTAATCGCCCAGGATGCGCTCCTTTTTACCGTTCAGGTTGTTGTCGTTCATGAAACGGAGGATCTGGGGACAAGAAAGATGATTTTGTGAGCGTCAAAGGGATATTTGAAATCGTCTGAACGAAAGAAATTTAAAAACTGCAAGTGAAAGGTTAGTTTAAAAACTGACAGCAAAAAAAAGATGTTAAGTCTAGTTATATTGTCTAGAAAGATGCCTAGCTGTATTCAGGCTCCGTATTAAAGTAATAATATAATTATATTAAGACCAATTTGTTATTTAAAATTGTGGTCACATGACAAGCACGATACGCAAGCCGGTACCCTTTAGTCCCCCTTCATTTTCAACAGCAAACCCTCAGGAGCAGGATGACGTCATATTTGACGTCATATTTGACAATATCAAATCCACTTACAAATTAGATCTTGGGTGAAATTGGGTTCCGAACACGGAACGCAACTGTTCCAATACCCGATTGTCTCAATTCTTCTATCAAGAAATCTATTACGAAAAATAAGGAATCACTTCATCTAAGTTCAATTATCGTTGTCAGATCCTATTAGAAAAAGACTATCGAGTTTTGGAGATTGAGGACCAGTAAGTGCGTGCACTTCTCTGAACTACTCATGACTGGCGAAGCCAAGGAATGACCACTAAGCAACCTTAAATGTTAAAAGAAAAAGAATTACTAAGGTTTCGAAAATTTCCGACCGAAATGTTCTTCAGTTTTAAAAGACTGATCCCTGAATTTCATGATCTCATATTTTGAAGAAATTTTTTTAATGGCTCAATCATCCTAAATTTGGAAAATTCAAATAAACTATTTTATATTATTAATAAAAAATGAAATTCTATTTATAATTTTGTTATTTACAAATGCAATGCTAGATAGTACCGCTAGGTAAAAGACACAAGAGTGACGAAATCGAATACAGAAGGAATGGTTTTTTAAAGTTTTTTATGATAAATTCAACACTTTAGTTCTCAAGATAAGTTCATATTGTTTCAACACGGTAGTGTGAACTATGTACAGATAGTATCGCTTTTTAGATAGCGCCGTCTCCTTTAATGCATTTTCGAACAGGGTTGCATTCCATAGTTAAAAAATTTAATTTCAATTTTGGAAATGATATCGTTGACATCGAAATATCTAATGAATGTTATTTATTTATGTTTAAGAGTTTTATTTTAGAGTTCAAGTTTATTAAGAGGTTGTTTTTTTTTGTAACTCATTTTGCTGTCAAAACTTTCAAAGTTTCAGTAGTTCTTTGTTTTACGGCATCTTTCTTTGTTTTACGGTTAATGCAAATCATGGCCAGCAATTTTGGTATTTTATGTGCAATGGGGTCTGCCAATCTAGGCGCAATTTGAAAATAATCAAGTGAACCCATGAATATAACCGCCTTCATCTTATGTATAATGGAGTATAGCAATCATGGCGTGATCTGAAAATCACCAAGCAAATCCGGGAATGCAACCATCTGGACGAAATATTAGCACCTTAAGTATAATGGAGTTTGGCGTAATTTAAAAATCGTAAGTAAACCCGGAGGCCGCAAAAATGAACAAGTATTATAATTTCATTTTAGTTCCAAAATCTTTAGGAACGAAATAATCTGTCCGAATGTAAAGATATTTCAAAATATTAATTTCAGTTTAGAAGGAAAAGTACTAAGCGAAATCAATGGGAAAATTAGTCTGACAAATCAAACCAGGAGAAATTGTACTGAACTGTATCTATTGCAACTATCAGAGAAAGTGCACTGAATATAAAACAGTGCTCTTTCCATATTTTCCAAAATATTGATAATTCTTACTCTAAATTTGTAATTATGCAAACATTCATGCGATGAAACAGAACATCTTGAATAGGTGTTAAACTGAAAACTGTTGCAAAAGGCACTTACCAGTTTGAATAAAGCTAGTGAACATTGATAGTCCGATTCATTGGTCTTGGCGAGGAATGGCGTCTTGATTGGCTCTCTTTTCATCCCCCAAATGTGTGCCTTGAAGTAGACATTAGTGAATTTGGTGAAGGCATGCTGGTCGATGTCAGAAGGCAAGCGATACTCGGGACTGACAGGTTTAGCGACTTCTCCAACAACTTTGGTGACATTCCTCTCATTGTGAATGCATTGCCATTCTGTGGTGAGAAATCAATCTGTTACTAATTTATATTTCGGAATTTTTAAAAAATGATATTTTGACCTGTCATTATGGATATAAAAGTATCAAAGTTTAGGACATAAAACAATCTGTTTAAATTTAGGTAGAAAAATGAATAAAAGAAAAACAATGAGAAGAACAACAAAAATAAAATGATGACAAGAATAGAGAGAGTATAGAAGTTTATCCATTCTTTCAGTTACATAAGTTTGGCTGAAGGGGAAAAAAGTATAGAAAAATTCCATAATTGTTAGGCACATAAAATTTTGAAGCTAAACTCAATAGAATATCATGGCAGGGAGTTTGAGAAAAAATTGTCATCAATATTTGTCAATTTTTTTTCTCTTTTCAACTCTTTTTTGAATTCCATCAAAGCTCTGCTTGCGAGAAAATATCTTTCTTAACCACGATTTAAAATGTTTCCTTTAATATTTAAAATTACAAATCAAATCTAAATTAATTGTCATTACGATAAAAAGGTGCAAGATTCCCAGAGTCAAACGAAAACTCTCCTATTGTTACACAAAGTAATGTGCTTGCCACAGATTAGACACAACTTTTGCATTTTTTCAAGTTTTTACTTTGATTTTTAGAGAGATAGCTTTATATCTATTATAAAGGTTATTCGAATATTTTATTTAGTTAAGCATAAAACTCATTAAACCTTAGAGTATTTAGAGTATTATTTTTTTAGAATTTCTGATAGAATTATTTATTCAATACTATTGTTACAGTTAAAATTTACGATGTTCTAAAAAACTTTATATGCTAGAACTTAGCTTTTCTGTTTAGATGATTAATAATGTTGTATTTAATTTCCACCCAACAAAAAGAAAATGGCTTTGTATTGACTCCTCCATTAAAATACATTTTTACATTCATTCTTTCTATTTGAAATGGATTGAAATAGACATGAAAATTCTTTGGAGCAGAACTCAAGCAATTTGATTGTATTAAAAAGAAACACAACTGACCATCCAACTTGCTGAATATGAAGGCCAGCTCTGCAGGAATTTCGAGATGGTTGACTCCAGCCACAGCCCTCGAGGCCCGTTCCTGCTCTTCTTTGTTCGCGCGTTCTTTGCTTCGTTCCAGGGCAAGTCGATCCGCCTCCCGTTTCCTCGCCAAAATAGCTTTGATCTGAAAGATACAGTTTTAAAGATGTTACTTTAAAAAAATCATGAATACGATAATTAATTAACGGAATAGCTTTTCTTTTGTTAGAAAATATAAGATTACAATAGTTTACAAGCTAATTATATAATAATCAATAACAGGCAACGTTTTTCAGTAATTTTGATTTCTCGCAAAGATCCTGCAGCGATACGAAATAATCGAATAAAATATAAATATTTCACAGGATTTATTATTATAAATTTTTTTTTCTCATTTTCCCCTCGATATCAAGAAAATGCATCTAATAGAATAAAGTGAAATCCTTCTTATTTAAATAAGAAGCTATATTAGTTTATTTTTATTAAGAAAATACTGTATCAGTAGAAAAATTACACACATATATATATATCTATATGATCGAATGGAAATCTTATTCAAATATATATCGAAAATCCAAAACAGAATTTCTATATATCGAAGCTGAACAGTCTTGGAACAAATTCGATATATAGAAATTTTAATATATAGCGAAACATATTACAAAGCTTTTATACTTTTCATACGAAAACAATTATTTAAAGTAATTTATCTAAAGTTATGACAGATTTAATATAATTAAATTTACTTTAAAAATATATTTCCATTTAGAAGTGAAATGCAGTGGAAAATAAATTTAATCTGAAAATTTCTATCTGAAATTAAAATAAAAAATCTAGGCGGAAGTTAAGAAAAGGATTCGTTCATCAGAAGCAAACAATAACGTACGATTCATTGACTAGTTTTAAGTGCTTTTTGCCAAACGATTTTTGGCTTTCCGGTAGTTTCTACAGAAATATTCCATTTCTTGGTGGGATTAATTTCCTTCCTATGAACAAATGCAATAGTCGCTTTTTGACTTCAATAGGTATTCATGATTTTTCTATACGGAAGATTTTGTTCGGTATATAGAAATTATATTCGAAGGACAGAAAATATTTGTCTTTTGAGAATCCAAAATTCACGAGAAAAATTCGATATAGAGAATTCTTAAATATATGTAAGCTCTACAATATTTATTAACCATAGCAAAAATAAATTTTTATAGAAGAACTAAATTAAAATAATGAATTTGTAAATATTTAAAACTATTAATTAAGATTATTAAATTTTACGAATTTCCATTCTTAAAGAACTAAATTCAAAACAAGCCAATAAATAAATATAAATGAAATTGAAATCTTTTTGCGTTCTTTGAGAATTACAATTGAATTTTCTTTTCTTTTTAAGCACATAGAATAGAAACAGTTTAGAACAGAACAAATTCAAAGAAAAATATTTCGAACGGAGCATAATATTTCCATAATTAAAGAGTTCAAGTTTATAAAAAAAAATTTAAATGATTTAGAAATTCTGAAAAGCATCGAAAAATTCCGAATAAAAATGAGTTTAACAGAAATATTTCGCTTTGATCCGAATAGGAGTTCCAAGAATCATGTGTGCTTACTTTGTCGTATTCCCTTTTCTGGCGTAACATCCGATAATTGGCCTGCGTTCTGATGATTCCTTTTCGAATGATTCGATAGCGGCGTCTGAAACATGAAAAAAACACGTTATTAGGAATAGTTATTAACTCAATCTCTCGCTTGATTAGATTTAATTGCAGTTACCATAGCAACACAAAAAAAGATGCAAATGCGGAGAGAAAAACTGAACAAAATGGCGATTCAGAAATAGTCACATTTTTTTGCCATTGAATGAACTTGAAACAATTAAATATAAAATACGAATATTCAGTTTTCGGTTCAATTGGTTTATTTCATAATTTTTCACTCTTATTTAGACATTATTTTCTCTAAACAGTTATCCATAAAATGGCAAATTTAATGAATTTGTCCTTTCTAATTAACAATTTTTAAACTTTCTAGAAAATTAAAAATTTAAAAAACCAAGTAAAATTCTGCGTCATGAAATTTTTTTTATGGAATATTCAAAAATTATTAAAGTGTTTATCTTCTTGTACTTATTGAATTAAAAATACTATTTTGAATATAAAAATTCAAACTGGATTAAATCAAACGTACTTGCTAACTAGATGCTTTTGTTAATCTATTAATACAGAATGTATCGACTTAAAACTTCCTCCAGTATTTAATCATATTGAAAAATATGAATATAATTGAATTGCATATATACTACAAATTTTTGGATGCGCAAAATTAAGCCTATATACTTTGAAATAAAGTAAAAATAAACATCCTGCTTCAGAGTCAATTAGAAAAACAGAGGAAAAGTAATGCTACTATCAAAGAATTCGACCTCGAAATTTTGACCTCTGTGAACAAAAATGAAGAAACAATATAGGTCTACTTCAAACTATAGACTTCTATCAATAAACCGAAATTCATCAGAGGAGAGTTCGTCTTTCCGTCTGCGTGCACGTGAATATGATAATCAAGAGGCAGATTTTCGATTAGGCAGAGCATACAGTGACCTAGGCCCACTAGGCTGAGAAGGTATCACAAGCAAGTGATTAAATTTTTTTTCCCCAGTTATTAAATAAATAAATCTGTAAAAAAAAAAACTTTCTGAACGACAAAATATTAGTCTATTTCTATATACTTTTCAAGTTTCTATATACCTCATTGCGTTATTTAATAGAGCATTAATAAGCACCAATTCTCTGTTTCATAAAAGCCAGGCAATTTGGATGATAACAGATAAAAAGCAAATACATATTATCACAAACGTAATAAAATATTAACCTAAAATAAATCATTAACTTATTAAAAATGTGCTGAAATGTGAAAATAAATTGATCAATTTATTAATGAGGGCACTCACAATGTGTATATTGCGTAAGGCCGAAAATATCTAAATCCACCACAGATTATAATTAAAAAAAAACGCAACTCTAAATAGATGAAATTTGTCGTATGGCTTTATTACTACAACTGCAAATATGTCAAGAAATTTTGGGTTAAATCTTTAAAAAGGTAGAATGTTTCCCGATCTGTTGATTCATGAATACGTCAAGGAATTACTCAGAAACGAAATAATCTAGAAAAATGAAATTTAGTACTTAAGCTTGACACCTAAAACGTTGATCTAGAGTTAATTTTGGATCAACTACGCAAACTTCAAAACTGTTCATTTATGCAAAAATTAGATAAACTTCAGTATGTGTCATGGTACCAAATGCGAATATTTGTATTAAAGTTTGGACTTAATTCTTCAATGTACCTGTATGAAGAATCTAAACAAAAAAAAAAATGTGTAATGATTATGTAGAATTGTGCAAGAAAATGGACGAGAAAATTTCCTCAATATAATTTGGCTCATGCAAAATATATACCAAATCTTCAAAAAGATTATGCAAAAAAATAATGACATTTGTAACTAATAATGCTAAATTTAACATTTCCACTGTAATTCTTTAATTTCACGAAGAATCTGCGCAGGAAAGATAAGGGTAACACTTGCTTAATCACTGTACCATCTTGGTTAACCAATCAGATTCGCACAATGTTTACTGAAAAAAATACCTATAAACTATTCTTTTACAAGACGTTTCCTTATTCTTGAAATAAGAAAAAGGGTCACGAATACTCTAAAACACACACATTTTACGATCGTGACAGATTCAGTGCTTTACGGTAGACTTCATTTTAAAAAAAGCAATAAACTTTTACGATACGATTCCGAACCATAACTCCGAAATGGTCTACTTAACCATTACAATTACCCACAAATTTTACCTGCCATGCTCTTCTGTATGAGATGATTTCTTATTTTTGCAACTCATCTTCAGAAATGAGTAATTAGTTGATCTCAAAAAAGCTGAACGTTAAGTTAAACGGTTAAGGAACACAAACATTTCTCTCATCAGCAAATATTCCTCACTTTTATTAAGATTATTATTTTTATTTTATTTTATCGTGTGACTATTTAAGCCAAATTTTTGCGCAGTAGCTTCTAAAGATTAAGACCCCTGAGCACCCGAGGGCAGAAGTCTGACTTCTAGCTCAAATGAAGATAGCACACACACACACTCGCTTGCACAACCCCTTTTTACAGGGTAGATCATTTACGCACCTCACAGAGAGAACACAAGGAAGAAAACAACCATGCCCGAACCGGGACTCGAACCCAGGACGACCAGGTCACGGGGAAGACGCGCTACCCCTATGCCAGGACGCCGGCAAGATTATTAATGCCATGTATTAATAAATAACGCACAGGATTTTGAAAACAATAATAAATCAGTGAGAGTGGTCTTTGAGGAACTTTCTCGCATGCTTTCCAAAAAAGATCTTACCTCCCTTTCGTCCGTATAAGATTGCGAACCTTTTATAACTTGCGCGGATTGGTGATCAATAATAAGAAAATGCAGATCTTTGACTTGAATTCAGCATTTTGACTGAATCTATCACGAGAATATGTATTTTGGGCGCCTTTTTTGCCGGTCAATTGACATCAAAATTTGGCACAAAATTACAGTTGCAGTCACAAAATAACATACTGAATTGTAATGTTTTAAGTCATTCCGTTTATGAATTATTGATTTTACATACGTGCGGAAGTACAACTGACAGACGATCAATCGTTTGACAGATTTGGTTCAAAATTTGAGAATATCTTTTTTTTTTTAGATGTTAAAGCTGTGTAGCAAATTTTATCTACATAGCTCTTTGTGTTTTGTAGTTATCAATTTCACTTGTATTCTAATAGCTAGACAGACTTCCTGTGCATGGATTTCGTCAAAAATTTCAAAAGAAATACATAAATTATTTGCAATTCCATATACTAAATTCAGCCATCTGTGTCAAAATAATCCTGAATTATTGTGTTTACAAACAGACTGACATATTATCCAAAATGTGTACTCGAGGAGGTCTGAAACGTAAAAATTCGTCAAAATCCCGAATTCTAATTCTTTCTTTGACGATTACGGTGCTTTATCCATGCTTCATATATGAGAAAGTAAAAATAAAATGCATGAGAATATGAAATAGGAAATCAAAGCATTACGAATTTATTATTTTTCAACATAACTGCCATTTATGCTGAGGCATTTATGTCAGCGTTGGATCAATTTGAAGATTCCTGCCTTACGTGCAAAACTGCAAGGATTTGGTTAGGAAGTTATGGAGAACCCACCATATAGCGATGACTTTGGCATCTGCAGATTTTCATCAATATGGGCCTAAGAAGAAGTTTGTTGGCAGTTAGAAGCTTGACTCTGGCTATCACTTGAAACAGGTCGATGCCGTTTTATAAGACCGTAATTATCAAACTGATCAAACGCAGTAACGAATGCCTCAGCATAAATAGCAGTTCTATCAAAAGTAATAAATTGGCAACACTTCTATTTCCGTTTCACATACTGCCATACGTCCCATTTTTTATAATTGTTTTCAAAATTAATTGTGTCACTTGATGATAAATCTTCATAAATTCTTCGATGCAAGTTAGTACTACATTTTACTTTGACACATGAAGCTACTCTGACTTACAAGCTAATAATCTACGGCAACCAACAATCTAACCAGCAAACAAGTTCAAACAGAAAATGCAAATTATTCCGAATAAAATACTGTGCAATACGATGTACATATCACATACTGAGTCATATAATGATCATACGTAACGCTATGAAAATTGATAAAATTGAAGATTAGAGTCAGAAGAGTCAACAAATCCACTAAAGCAATCATCAAATGTCAAACATTCGTCGTCTGCAATGATAGAAAATAATCATATCTATACACCATTACCTAATGGACACTTATTTTTAAACCACTATGAGATAATTTAAGTAGATAAGTTAAGTTTTTTTATAAGTCTTTTACAGCAGCCAAAAAAACATCAGTCAAACTTTTCCCAACTCATCTCTAAACTTTACCTCAAGCGATTTCTATTTGCAAAAGTTGAAATGCTATTCAGCTAAATTTCCAAAAATTCTGCATTGTACTCAATACTCAAATTCATTGCAATTGAGACATCTAAATAAAGTTGAGAAATAAGGTTTTATATGGAGATTGATGTTCACTGTCATTCTCTTTAATGAGCCCTGATTATTTTATTAGTCTAATAAACTCTTCTTCTATCATAATCTAGTTTGAAGTAAATGCTCATACATTTCATATGTCACAAGTAAATGAAAAATGTTAATTTTTTGAAGTCTGCTTTCCTCTATTGTATTTATTTGATACAATAGAATATTTGAATACTCAAAAATAGTAGATTAAACTAGCGAGCGCTTGTTCTTTATATTTTCTAGTATATTCTCATAACTTTATGCCTAGCTTCACTGTATAGTGATCTCTTCTCACTAAGATGAATTCATAAAAAATTTGATACAGGTTTATAATTTC
>JAPMOR010123539.1:77972-111968 GCA_026543865.1 Argiope aurantia
AATCATTTACCAGTACAAGCTTAAGTATAAGCATTTACCAGTAAGTATCTTGTCCTTACTGCCTGATATTTCTGCGAGAGTGGCAAATGACCTAGATCAGTTTAACTGCCCCATTATAATGATGATTAGTATTTTTATAATGGGGAATTTTTACTAATACTTCACTCTGAATAAATTTTCCAGTTATTATGTAATCTCTTCTATACTTTTAAAACTTGAATCGCAAAGAAAATTGTTCTTCTCCCAATGCAGTCACTGATTATCGTTCCATTTGATAGCAGGTAAAGTCTACTACTCTAGTGTTATTGAGCAACATATATAACCATAGACATAGAAATCAGGAATGGAACATATATAACCATAGCAACATATATAACCATAGACATAGAAATCAGGAATGGAATATACAGAAGGATTAGAAAGAGTCTGCGCCATTAAATAAAGAAGAAGCTGAATTCCATAACTTAATCAAAAATTCAAAGATTCGTAAAACAGGCTACGATTTATTTAAACTGCTTTACTCCTGAAACATTCTGAATTTATTTACCAGCAACTTTTTAACTGATTTTTGCGTCATTAGATAAGTTTTCAAACAGAATAACGCATCGAAGAGGAAAATATTTTCATTAAATTTAATTTAATTAATAATTAAAGAAAATCAATTTCTGCCTCCAGCTACCTGATATTGGAACTACACTCATCGTGTATTTGTGAAAATACCGTCAGGGAAACATGATCATATTACAAAAGATGTAAGCATTGGTTAAAAAAGTATCGTCAGGATAGATGTTGATGATGATGTTGTACTAGTTTGAAAAAAAAAAAAACTGCTTATGAATCCCAGATATTTTTTAAAGTTACTATAAGAAGCCGTTTTAGCCATTTTGTTAAAAAAATATACTGCCCCCCACCCCTCCAGTTACCAAGTTACACCAAGTTCCCCCACCAAGTTACAGTGATGCTGCTGTAAGTATATATCAGAAATGGATGTACTTATGAAATTCTGACACTTAAGCATATTTCAAGGCGCAAAGAAGCTTCACTCACACGCTTTTCAGTTGCCAATAAGTTTCAGATGAATAGAAACAACAGGCTTACCTTAGAGCTCCCAAGTTGATACTGGTCCTTGGAGCCGGGTATTTTATCAAGGATAACGCGGCACACGTCTCTTGACGGCGATCCTCGAGGAAGTCTTCCGGGAACGATACATCGATACCTGAAAGGATAACGAGTTTTGAATTATTAGCTTGCCATTTTACGGTGACAAAAATTTAACTTGTTTCCATCTAAGTGGTCCTATGTGAATATGAAAAGTCTATATATTTTAAAACTATAAGAAATGCATGCCCATCTATATGGTCTGTTATCTTGTTAACAATGTCTCGGATATATATTGTTACAGATTTACAAACAAAAGTTCAGTAGAGAATCTCATGTACGTTGGCAGAGAGTTTAAGAAATAAAAAAAATATCTATCGCACAGCTTTTGTAAATATTTATTCCATAAAACGTTTTGTTTCCTTTTCCTTTTCAAGAACACTCAAATCAAAACTAATTAGTAAAATCGATCCAAACAAATAGTGATCTACTGTTTTTCTATGAAGCGCACGTTTGGGTTCTGTTCAGGATAAAATTCAAACATATATTATGAAAACTGAAGACCTTAAATCATTAATCTTTGTTATAATCTAGCAAAAAAAAATGTAAATAAAACTTGAAGTTTTCAATCTCATTACTAATTATTATTTATTCGTGCACAAAATCTAAGTCCTCAAAGTAACATTACAGAATTCGTTGGAAAATTATATATACTGATAATAATTAGGAAAACCGAATCTTCACAAGTAACCAATCTAGTAAACCAATCTAGTTATAACAACATATCCGATTTCTTCAATTCTCAATTCATATGAAAATTCACAACTTTTAGATACATGAAAAATAATAGCATTGTCCCCTATGACTGGAATTTCGGGAGAAGTTTCAAAAATACAACTTCACTATACATTCTTTATGGAGGAGGCAGCCCTGTCAGTGTTCTCCAGCCCAGTCAGTGTACCTATATTCCGTATTTTTCTTTCGTAAGAAAGTTCATGATTTCTACAACATCAAAAAATGGTCGTCTGTAATACCTTCTTCAATTCAAGAGCTATTGCAAAATAAAACCTTGACAAGGCTTCCCTTCTCAGCATTTGGAGTTGTTGCGCCAATTAATTTCGGCAATTTGTGCGCATAGTTAATCAAAAAGAATGCTCTATATCTAATAGGTATAGTTAATCAATATCTCTTTATCTATTCTATCTATATAGGCATTTAAAATAATGTTTTCATCTTGTATGATAAGGTATAGTTTTTAAAGTTGGTTGACATTATTAAATTAATGGTTATAAAAACTTCAGCGATAACCTAATCGCCGAAGGGTTAGTTTTAAAATATATTTAAGTATGATTTAAATATTTTACAACCACGGGTGTAAAAACAGGAGATGCAATGGCTGTATAAATAGATACATACCTTCAGTGTCAATTTTAATGACTGCAAAGGCGTTAGCGCACATATCCTATTTTTACTTTGACTTGAACTGAAGCGAATTTGATTGAATTTGAGAGGTGTGTGGAGGATATAAACATATATCTCTATGAATTGCGCTGTTCGCGATGTACGAATAAAATAAGAAAAGATTAAAAAAGTTTTCATTGTACGCTAATTCAACTTGCTATTTTCAACCGGATTTTTTAACGTTAGTTTTATTACTTCTTAACTAGTTATGATTATTTAAATTATATTTTGTTATGATTATTAAATTTAATTTTATTAACAGGAATGACTGAATTCTTCAAAGTCAGTTCAAATAATACGAAATAGATACATTGCTCATATTATATTATATATAAATATATATTAAGGTCTAATTTTTTTGGAATTGCGCATTTTATATATTACTATGATCATCATAATGGTTGAAAAATATTTATTGAATTCTCTTTATTTTATCTTTTACTGCTGTGAATTTAAAATTGCCATTAGAATTTCCTGCATTAAAATTGATTAGTTTTCCCACTGGTTCATTTCTTAAATTAGAAAAACACTACAACTGCATCTGTATCCTGCTGAATTCAGAAATCGTCTGCCGATTTTTATAGCTTAGCACATTTTTTATAATCCATGAATGTGTTTTGGTAAATTAAAAAGAACTGTTTATTTAAAATGAAAAGGAAAAAAAAATACACTTGTCTATGAAGAAAGTTTTTTTAAAAAAATTTAACTTGAATGAAAAAATAATTTGAAATTTTTTTTATAACATCAAATGTAAAAACATTTGGATTGAAAACTTGAGATAGCTTGTGATAATAACATTTTGTCACTTGATTCAGATTTATAATATAGTTGAACTCATCTGAGTTGCAAAGCAGATGTTAATTACAGCATTTACTCAACATAAAATTTTATTCAGGCGTTATCGTTTGTTCAATTTATTTATTTAACGATTTATTCAAAAATAAAAACGTTCATTAACATTTATTAAAAACGTTTATTAAAAATGAAAAAAATAAATAAATCCGATTTCTCAGCATAATTTTTTACTTATAAATAATGCTGATTCGTTCCATAAAGAATTATTAATCTTTGAATAATGAGTAGCAATAAATATCAATGATAATTAATTCAATTATCTTACACCGCAGGTAAATTAAATGAGGGTTATTAATGTAGGTGAATTCTTATTAACACTGCTATTCTGTTAAAAGTCATTGACAGAAAAAAAATCCTCTGAAGGCAGTCTAACAGTTCAATACTTTCTTTTTATAGAACACTCATTAACACATTTCAAAAGAATTTCTAACATATTTTCATCGACGAATCATTAGATTCGCTTCTTTTCTCCGAGGAAGCGGGAAAAGAGTTTCGTTCGAAAATCGAGAACGATCCAAACACCCTCGGAGGAAGAAAACAAAGGCAATTAGAACCAATTTTTCCTATCACCTTATCGATTACGATTGTGATTTGACACTGCCATCCGTTTTCATCACGCTCCACAAGCCAAGCTGTGAGAAGCTTATGTCAAATAAAATATCGTCTGCGACAGAGAAAAATACATTTTAACAGCTCAGAATGATACCGGATGTTCTTATCGTCAAAAAGAATCAACTGAAAGTCTTAAATTTAATGAAGTGTTTCAACTTAATCAGCAATGATACATGCCGAACAAGTTAAACAAGTACAAAGTGTTTTAGTTGAGCTAGTTTGAATAAGAAGAAACAAACTATTTTGACACTGATTGATGATTTAATAAGAGAGAAAAGTTACTGATTTACTGTAAAGGCTGAAGAAATAAATCAGTAGTTGGATAATATATAAGATATATAATTACAGAAGACATCGAACTTCTTTGCAACTCTTGTAAAAAAGCTTAATACGATTCGATTCGCAGGTTTTAAAACCGCACTTTAAAATCAATTTCTGAAACGGAATTAAATCTCATCAACCAATAAGAATTATTTTGTAAAACAACATTATTACAAGGAAGTTAAAACAAGACATTTAAAGGTTGCCCCATTCGAAGATCTGAATACCTTAATATAACCTTAGAATGTTTATAAAATATATAGTTAAGGTATATCGAATATATGCATTTAATTATAGAATGTTTAACCCTAAAAGCTGTAATTAGTTAGTGCAGCTAATTTAAATGACAAAAATTATAATACTTAAACACCTCGTATCAAAAAGTTCTAAAGTAAAACAAAATAAAATTTTCAAAACAAATCCTATTTTTTCAATAAAAAATATATCAAGAAGTTAATGTTGTTTATCAGCAATATTTTAATTTTTTTATCAGCGATATTTAAGGCGAAAACTAGATTTAACTTTTTTTAATAGATAAAATCTTTTTGATTAGAATTCTCCTTTAACTTGCAGTTTTTCTATTAATTACAATTAAGTATTTTTTTTAATTATCTATACTTATAATAAAGCTCAATGTGTGTGTGTGTGTGTGTGTTGGCGCTCTACAGGCCAGACCATTTAACCTACAGCTACCAAATTTGGCACGTGTATACTTTGGAGGTCGGGAATGTGCACCTGGGGGTTATTATTTCGAATTTTTAATTAGAAGTGTATTTATTTAAAAATTAAACGAAATTGTGGCGTGTTTCTGCTATAACGTCCGAAAATATTACCGCACAAAAAAGATTTTTACATGAAGTTAAAGATCAAAAATTTATATTTTAAATGATACCAATGTTTTAACCTTAAAATTAAATTTCTATTTTTTACGAATTTTTAAATAAATATTTTAACTATATTTTTCAACAATTTTTTTCATACAGAATAAAAATAAAATTTCAGCTGCACGAGCACGTTTCGCATTCATGGGGAAAAATTATCTTTTTTCAAAGTGTTGCCATCATCTTGATTAAAGCTCAAATTAAAAATAAATTAAATCTTTTTGGAAATGAAATTTGCAAAAATATAATTTTCGGCACGTGTCTGTAGGAAATGAAACAAATATGAAATATTATTTTTTCTAGAAAATAAATTCAAGAAAAATTATTTTATGATCTTTTACACTCTCTATATTATAAATCAGTTTTATTTTAAGGCAAGTTTTGTTTAATATGAACAGGATATCCATTCAAATCAGGGCCACACAGCTAATTTGTAAACCTTTAGTAAGACCCAGATCTGCTAAAATGGTCTAAATGGAAAATGATTATATTTTATGTAACTTGATTCAATAAATGCTCTAATAAATAACGAATTTTTGATTTTACATTAAAGATTCTGCTGTGGAAATCACGATTAACAAAATGTTCTTGAAACACTAATATTTTAAATAAAAAGAGTTAATTTCTAATCAACTAAATCAATAACTTAAACTGATTGATTTATGAAAATTTGAATATCACTATTCAATAAAAAAAAGGATAATTTTAGATTTTCCATCGATCGTTTCAAAGAAAATACGCCAATCAGCGCGCAGGTTTCTCAAGATTAATTGGCCTAAGATTATGAAATTTTTAACATTCAAATCTTCATAAATAAGTCTTAGTTGATCGTGGAAAATAGAAACATTCATTCATTTATTTAAAATTTGGTGTGTCCAGAATATTTATCAGAATATGATACCTTACTGCATTAAATTTAGACTTCATAATTTTTGAAATATATTTATAGGCCGGAACAAAATATCATTATTGATTTCATTTCAATCCTTTGAAAGCAAAACTAAAAACTGAATTTTATGCTGAATCTGAGAAATTTTTGTTGAATTATTGTTTCAGATATTACATAAATTATGAAAAATATTTTGTAGTTCGCATAAGACATAAATACCGAGCGATTCTGTTTGCAATACTCATATTCAATAATAATAAATAAATAACAATAAAGATGATAAATAAAATAAAACGCTTGGTTTTATTAAAAAATATCTTTGTATTAATTGCAATTTCATCATTTCCACTTTAAATTAAAGTTGAAGTTTTACCGGAAATGACAACCAATTAGCAAAATATATATAGTAAATTGAACGAAAAGATCTAAACAACAGTATAAATTTGGTATGACTATCAAAATTTAAAGATTAAAAATGTTTTGTTTGAGAATCTATTAAGAGACCAGTTACTTGAAATATTTAATTGAAAATTGTAGCGAGTGGTAATACTGGCGAACCGGCTGATCGCCAAAGGCGGCTAGTATAAAATAAATATTCCAGTAGTAAAATTCTAAAAGAATCAGTTTATAAACAAAGATTATGAAATGTGTATCTAAAAAATTTTGACAATATTTTCAAAATTTCTATGCATAAAATGCATTTTTCTTTGTTACACTTAGAAAATAAATACTATGGATTGAATAATACATAAAAAAGGCATTTTATACTTTTCTTTAAATTTAAAATTCATGCAATTTTTTCGAGATTTTTTTAATTCATATTTTAAATGTTTAGCATGTTTAAATGTTTAGCAAGAACTAACATTTTAAAGGATTTTATTTAGATTTAAAAAAAGTTTGTTAGCAGTTTTCGCTAGAAAGAATTCTAAGTTAAATAAAAAAATGTATGATACAAAAATATATAAAAAAAGAAATTAATAAAAAATTATTCGTCCTATTGGATTTATATAATCCTGAATCATATTTTTCCCCGCAGAATTTTGCAATAATGTTTTTCTTAAATTTACTTTTAATTTATTAATATAAAAACTCTTTTACTTAAATTTCAAATTTTACAGTCGAGAAGAACTACTGGAATATTTCTTAATTTGAAAAATAATAATTTTAATTATCTTTCTGATCTTTAATACAGGCATACGAACATGCTTGTCCCAATTTACAATGTTCTTATTCTATAGTGATCGTATTTATTTTCTTTGCTCTGCGTAATCGATACCCAGCTTCATCGCTGGAGGCGCTGCAGCTGCTTGAAGACCGGTTGCCACACAAGAAAAGACGAAGTGTCGTGTGAATGGATGAAGCGATATTATCAAAAAGGAAACAATTTTTAAACTCCTTGATTAGAACAATTGTCAGAAGCAAAGTTGATCAAATTTTGGACATAAAAGATTTCAGAAACAGAAAGAAAGCCTAAAATCGAAAACGAGACACAGATCACATATTAGATTCTCCTGTGCTAGTTGCAGAGATCAAATGGACTTTTTGAAACACAACTTTTTAAACATTTGAAAGTACAAAATATGGCAATATGTTTTTGTTTATAAATATTCTGATAACCAGCAAAGAATCTAGGTAATGTTCGTTTTAGGATCCTGGGACTAGAACTTTTCGACGTTTGCACTTCGCTAAGGGATAGTACGTAGAAATCTGAGCGGTTATTATTTCACCTTATCCCGCAAATAATCTTGCACCCTATTGCCAAAAATATCCATCTTCTCCTTTCATCTTTCCGTTCACCCCTTTTTTTATGAAATAAACGTCTCCTGCAGCATGTGCAAAAGCGAGGGGTGTTTTAGAATTCGAGAATAAACAGTATCCAGAGTTTAATTGTGTGATAAATACCCTCAACCATCTAGTTTACCCATCCAGATGCAAAGCTTAAGAAGAAGGGGGGAGGGGGGGGGTGATGGAACAGGATCGATTGAATGATAGTCGCTGAGGCAATAAAAATGAGGCAATGGGAACTGAGAGTCAAGTCCATCACCAGGTATAGCTCAACCTTTCTAGAAAATGGAACGTTTCTTCATTAGAATGGAAATAATTTGGCCCTAAACCAGTACTTTATATTCCCAGCTGCAGCAAGAACTCTTATTTATCCAAAAATTCGCAGATAAATAAGAGGGCTCTCGCTTTCCTATCTTGAATTCAGGATGCTCCCTTACCCTGGAGAGGGAGGGGGTATACTAATAATACAAGATTAAAATACCGCCAAAATCGAAGCCAAACAAAAATGATGGCAGTCGAAAACAATTTATATGGTATGAAAACACTAGAGAAAATCGCAGGCCACCTAAGTGTGGAAAAATGGATTGGTAGTCGGATAATCTACACTGAGGTCCTTTGGAATTCATGCCAAACAGTAGAACTAAATAATAGATAATAAATGAAAAAAAGAAAAGGGGAAAAAAAATAGAAAAAAACAAAGAAAGTAAATCTAAAACAGCAAAGTACGGAGAGGGACAGGATGGGGTATCGATTAAACTTCGCTAAGTCATTTTGTCTGAACAATCAGAATGACCGAGTTCCTGAGAAATTAAAATTTTACTAAGGTTTTCAGTACCATTTCCATCTATTCAGCAGCCCACTTTTTACATTTAATATTTAAAAGTTCACATTATTAGATGGAATGATAATACACATTGCTAACCCATAAGAACACTTATCAAAGCAAAAAAAAACCGATCTGACGAGGAACATATCAGGCAATAAAATCACAAGCAACCAAAATCAGGACAATAATTCTGAAATATCCTCTACTTCGAAGATTAAATTATCATTGATCAAAAGGCCTATAAACTTCTAATATCAAACAGTTTAAACTAAAACCTAACTCCATCGCAGTGCCACTCTATCAGAGTACTATCAAACTATCTTATCAAAGATCTCTTAAAAAGATTAAACATTTTACTTTCCATGTCCTTTAGTACAACCCATTAAGGAATATTACATAACAGATTTAAGGGCGAAAGTCTGTCTAGCCGTAAATTTAAACCGATTCAAAAAGCTTATCAATAAAACGAAAATCTGTCATTAAAAAGAATCAAATCAGTGACTTGCCGAGCAGGCTTAATCCTTGAGTCACTAATTCAATGACTTGAACCGCTGATCATTTCCTGCAAATTACAGTGTTACACTCGATAAGACAATATCGATATTTCTCACTCGTTTCGCCCAGGTAGTCAAGCCAGACGAAATTCGACAAGGGAACAAATGAATCAATATAGGCAGTGGTTGTCGAAATATAATCCAGGGTCTACTTCCTATGTTTAGTCCCTTGGACTAATGGATTGACGGATTATTGAAGCAGAGAAATTAACACGTTTTAATTCATTTATCGGTCAAGTGCAGAGGTCGAAGTAGTGGATTGTGTTAATATGGATAATGAGTTCATGAACTGTACATGATCGCTGCTTTAGTGACACATTTTGGTAGTCTTATTCGAGAGTTGTAGAAATAAGCCGCTGCATTTTAGATTTGTTATCTATATATGTATTGGTAATTCGTAATTCTGTTTTATGTTGCTGTTAGTTTTAGAATTTCGCTATTTTTTTGAAAAAGTGCAATTGTTTTTACATAGCATTTATGTAGCATTTTGAAATACCCGGTTTGTTATACGTTCTGTTCTATTAGAAAAATAAAAAAAGAAATGAAATTCAACACGAAATTTAACTTGTCATTAGAAAAGATGAATTTTGTTGTGCAGTAAGTCAACGATATAAGAAGCTTGAAATTCAATTTAGAAATATGATGATTCAAAACTTACCATTAAACCAACCCGAAAAAAACCCCCAATTAAATAATAGTTCATAATTGCAAGAAATTAACTGTTCAGAATATAATTATTAAACTGAGAACTGTAAGAAAAAAAATTCTCCGATTTATAAAAATCATCGTTGAAGTTTCAAATATTTTAAAGAAATACTACATCTAAATAATTTTACATAGGTCTCAATTAATTTGTAAAATCGTATATAAAAATACAAATAGGCTTAACCTTAAAAATTAAATTAAACAGAATTTTATAAAAAATTAAATCTTTTCTATCTGTATAACAAATATTTCTTTTCAGTTTTAAAATGGCAAATGTTATTAAAATGCCATTAACCCTCTTTACTTAAATTATTCAAACAGGAATTATTGCTTTTTGTTTTCATAGTCTATATTACGTGGAAAATGGTTTTATCTGGCACTGCAGTATATAGAATTTTGAAACTCAGCGTTTAAGAGGCATCATTCTAAAAATGCCTTTCTTCAAAAAAATATCAAATATTTTTGTTTTAATAGACGCAAAACAATGTAAACTTTAAAAAAAATTGCTGAAAAATATTCAGGTTAAGAAAATAAAAGCAAAAATCATGATACGATTCCTATCATGAAACTTAAGAATAACATCAGAACAAGTTTCGATATTACCCTCGAGCAGATTTCTGAGTAAAAATATGTTTCGAAATATTTCACTTGATCTTTTTTAACCGAGAAAGCAATATAGCGGGAGAAAAATTCATGTGCTTTTCTAAACGGATATGAACCCATTCTGATAGAAACCGGATTAGATGTTAAAAAAATATGTCCGAACCATCTGTCGAAGTATCCAATAAATACAGGATGAAAACATTCCAGCATCAATTAAACATGTCTGTTATTTCAATAATCAAATGAAAATTCAATAGTTTTATTAATAATACCATAAATAAGAGTAGAAGAATAGATTTAATTTATTGAATTTTACGTTAATAAAAAAGGAAAAATCGTTTGCTGAACGAATAAAAAAATGTAACCTACAAAAAATATATTTAAAATAATTTTTTAAATATACTTTTAATATTTGATAAAATTAACTGTTTTAATAATTTTATAGATAAGATAATCGCCTTTTTTCACCTAAAATCATTTAAAAGTTCGATTATTTTGGAGACAGTTTTCGTAATGTAAATATTTTTCAGTATCAGTAATTCATTTTAATGAATATGTTTTGCACTATATAAATAAATTTAAAAAACTGAAAAGCGGAGCAGAAATTATCACAGGAAGACCGTCAATCGTCTATCATAAGAGAAAGCAAAAAATAATTAAGAATAAAAGCTTACACTACAAACACTAAAAAAAAAAAAATTTAACTAATCCATTAATTTCCCCCCCCGCCCCCAAAAAAAGAGTTTTAGAAATGATCGAGACGAAGTTTTCCTTTATGTAATATTTCTAAATGATATCAAATGCAAAATTCAAAATATCTACGTGATTTGTTGCAACAATATTAAAAGACACTTACGCTACAATTCTAATATTTAAAAAAATTTCTATGTCTTGTTTCCCATTTTATGATGGTTATGTTCTTGTTGATTAATACTTACCGGTAGTCAACAAAATATTTAAAGAGCGGTTACAATTTCAAATTGTCAATTTTGTCTACTATTTTCTTATTTTGAATGACATAACATTAATCACAGGAAACAGATAAACTAAAATAGAACATGAAGTAAAATAGTATGTCAATCGGTAGAGATAAAAACATCCGCAAACAGAAAATGATGGTAACCAACTACATCATCAATAGATCATCAAATGCTCCAACCTCCGTATCTAAATATCGATTAATAACTCTCTTCCAATGCATTATGAATGGTTAATAACATACCGTGCTCTTGGAAAATTTAAAATTTCCTAGAAAAAATTTCATTTCCCGCTATATCGTTTTCGATATGCTCCAATGCACTCATACGTGCCTTAAATAAAAAGCACAACTTGTGATCAATGTGATGTATTCAATCAGAATTATAGTTCGAGGCGCAGACGATTTTAAAAGAGAAATCAGATACTTTGATTTCCGCTCGATAAAAAAATGAATTGTTAGTAAAGGAAATTAAATTTTTTAATAAAGATATTGCATGGAACAAAATTGTATTGAAAGATCGTTATCAAATCATTGAAGAGCGCAAATAATATTATTCTGATGAAAGTGATATAAAGAAAACTCCGATACAATGTTTTGCAATGACTTTTCACGAAAAGTTAATCTTTAAATATGGATTATTAAAACAGGTATTGAAACAATAGGAAAAAGAATTTTCAATTTTTAATGCTATCATAAGGAAATTAAGAAATTGGATTAGAATGAGAGAAGAATATTAAATGCACTAGAAGTTCCAAGTTTTTTTAAAAAAAGCAAGCATTTAAGTCTAAACCTTTCTCATACAATAGTTTAAAAGAACAGAATTTCTATTACCTTTATTTCAGAAAAAGTTCAATTAAAAAATAAAATTAATTAAAGTATATTACGAATGATTCCTTTTTTGAAAATTTTTATCACATGATCTCACAAACAGAAATCAAATTTCAATTATTCAGCAGAAGAAACGAAAGTCAGAAATGCTGATCCTAAATTATATTAATAGTACTTAAACAATTTTCATTTATCAAAAAGTCATCACACGAAAAAAATGTATTTTTTCAGTTTCATATACGCTTCATTGTAAATTAAGAATATCATTGAAAGCTCGCAATAAATTTCACATTCGGAAAATAAGGTTGACCCTAATTAATCCAAGCACATAATGCAAATATAATTAAAATAAGCAAAACCTTTTCTATAGAATTAACAAAAAATTACAAAAATACCAAAAAGAACACTAATTAATATAAGTAATAGAACAAAATGTGTTTATTGCATAAAAGATTTGAAAGTTCGTAGTTATTACAATTGCTATGTAAAATCGTTTATGTCATTTTGACAGTCTTAGCATAGTGAAAGCAAGAACGCAAATAAGTAACTATTCAGAAATGTTCAATAATACCTTTCTGTGTCCAAAATTTACTTGAAAATTACAGGTTTTTTTATAAGTCCTTGTATAAATATATTATAAGCATTTTTAGAATAAAATTTATTAATTTATTTTTGTAATGAGAATGCATTTTTTTGTTTTACGACACATATTGACAGGTAATCTTTTTTCTAAAACCGAAAATCAACCTCTAAAGTCAACTTTCTATTGTACATTAACTGCATAAGTAGTATTTTTTAAAGAAAAGCTTTAATATTCAGAGATTTTTTTTTAAGTAGATGCTGCATCATGATTTGTATTTTCATATTGTTCAGATTTCTCTGCATATTGAACAAGTTTGAAATATCAAAACTATTAAAAAATTTATTAAAGTATGTTTTGTTTTAAGCGTTTAATTAATACATATATTTTTAAATTTTCGGCTATGTTTCGAAAATTGAAAATTCGCAGTTTTATAATTTAAAAAAAAGTAATAAAAGTAGAAAGTTAAATTATTAAATGATGTTTTATTTCGCAGTTTTATAACTTATGAAAAATAATAAAAAAATAATTTTAAACTGGATTTCCAAACTAAAGTTAATAAAATGGATAATTTAAATAAAAATTAATAATGGATAATAAATTTAATAAAAATTAATTTACGAAAAATCAAATAATAATAAAATAAATTGGAATTTCAAAAAGTAACGCTGAGGCAATAAAAATAAAATAAATTCATTATTGATTAGTAAAGGGAAATATAGCAGATAATATATTGTTGTAAAATTCATCGAAATTAAATTGTTATAAAATATTCATTCATAACTCGTAACCCTACTCCTGTGTTTTAAATTAACATAAAGATATCAAAAATCGATATAGAAAAATGGCAACAAAATATATTTAATTCATAAGAATAATATAAAAGTTCTGTTTTTTTAAAATAAGTACCATTTATTGCGAAAAATTGTTTTCAGTTATTATTTATAAATCTCCAAAAAGATCTGAAATAAAACACAAAATTTAAAGAACGTGTTTTTAAAAAAATAAAAATAAAAAAAGATCCTTACCTAGACTATAAAAATAAGTCGTGTTTTTTAAAGCAATAATAATCCACCAATGACCCAATGCAATACTATTCCAAATCAGTAAAGCCAAACGATAAAGTTATTCCAATGCAAAAAATAAAACTTAAACGCGTTGACAGCAAATATAAGTTTCCTTGCCGAGTTATTGTCTGCTACGACTTCAGAGGCCTTACGGCAGCTAACTGAGTAAACAGAATCTGAAGGAAATAGAATAAATGGGTCATACTGATATATGCATGGATGACGATTCGTTTTGGAAGTTTTCCCCACATTACTGGCCGTTTTTTATGGAAACTATATGATTTTGTTATGAAGATTCACCGTGTAGCATTACAAGGTAAAAAAAAAATAGTAACAAAAGCATTTATTAAGTATAGCATATGTTGGTCACATAGATGAAATAAATCTATCATTTTCATATAAATGTTTTTTTTCTTCTTGAATTTCACAGTTAAATGGCAGAATGGTTAAGGTCAATACAAAGTTGGGGTCAAAGATGATAAATCCGGATGCCAACAAACAATGAAAATAAAATTTTGAATTTTTTATTTTTATTATTTCATAATTTTTCAATATTTGCTTAATTTTTTTTCAATTTCATTATTTTTATTCCTTATTCATTTTTTATATATTATTAAAAATTTCCTATATTTTATACATTTAAATTCAAAACATTTGAATTTCTTAATTTATATGAAATAAGAAGAAAAAAAAAGTTTTTTAATAAGCTTAAATCAAATATACAATTAGTTCTTGTTTTGGAGCCAAACTTCTAAACGCTTTTACGAATCTATTTAAGAATAAAAAATTCTTAATTTGTGATTGGTTCAATAAAAATTTGATGAATATCAATGTTTTTTAAATTAAAAATAATACATTAAGAAAATAAAAATGTACTTAGTTTAGCAATTAATATCACTACTATTTATAAAATTCAAGACCAACTTTACGAACTAAAGATCTCTGCTAAATTTCTTTGAGACTTTTTAAATAAACACTCGCGAAATGTTTGGGTAAAATTAATATTAACTTTAATATTACATGAAAAAAACATCATAATTGTAAATAAAAAGAAGCAAGTCTTAAAACTGATAATGTAACTAATTTTAAAAATATGGTAAAGAGCAATTTTTGGTAATATTTTTTTATATATTATGCAATTTTTAGTCTGGAAGATCTAATAAAAAATCACCACAAGAGACACTTGCATTAATAATCTCGCTGTTTTCAGCGATTATCATTAGAAAACAATTCAAATAAATTAATGCAAAGTATTTTAAGCCAGCCACACAGTTTCAAAATGCTATAATTAAACAAATAATAAGACAGATTCAATTAAAATAAATTCTTGAACTAACTCAATTTATGGAAAATTTTATTTTATTATCATTAATGATAAGCAACAAATATTTAATAAAGAAAGGGTTTAATTTTGTTTTCTAAATAGAATTTCTAGAAGGAAATATTCCCAATAATTTTCACGAAAATATCGTTCGTTAAATATTTTCTATTACAGAAAAAAACCATAGTATAAAATATTAAAATAATTATATAGTTATGCACCGCACTAATAAAAGTTGTTAAAGAAATTTCCCGCACATTAAAAAAAAAGTCATTGGCATGAATTAACTAAACAATACAGTAAAAAGAAACAAAAAAAAACCTAATACATATAAACGTAACGGCGTTTATTGAGGAGGCTTTATGGAACGCATATTCAACACTAAATTTTTACATATGCAAGTTAATAATTCTAATTTCAAACAAATGCATTTAAACCTAGTTCAAGTCTTTCTTGAATAATTGTAAGCTTCTTTAAAAATATTTGCCATTCATTACTTATAATTTATATGTACAATTTATAAAAGAATAAAGACAAATTTTAATAGATTATAAGAATGACTATCTTATAAAAATACTTAAAACCCTAAGAACTTACTTTCGAAGAATTAACACATGTAGTTCAACAAGAAACTGTTTACCAGACTGATCATTTCAAATGCATTTACAACCAATATTAATGAAATGGTGTCAAGTTCAATGCTCAGAATTACGATCATATCGAAGAGTAAAAGGGCTTTAATTGTCGAATAACCAGTTCTGGAAGAACAGAAAAAAAAAAAGAATGTTTTCCATGAAGAGTTCTTTTTTTTATTTTTATTTTTAATTCATCGTTATATTTTCTCCTTCCTTAATGCCGTTTTCAGTCACGTGGCATTGTTCTAACCTTGCACAGAAAAGCAGGTGACAACGCAGAGATGGTCATTTAATGCAAATACATTTATATTTGCATTGCGAACTTACTGTGCATGTGGAATTGGAAAGAAAAACAGTGTATGTAATACGAATAACCATCTGATAAATAAAATATTATTTCAATTAAACTTGTTATTATGATTTGGAATAAACATATTGATAGCTAAGAATAATTTATAGAATAAAATGCAGATCTAAGAAATTTTCTAACGATTTTCATTCGTTCTAAACATATTAAATATCATTTCATTAATTAGAAAGATTTATTACGATTGGAATGGATAATGGATAATTAAACGTTTCTTATTCTTACGGTTTTTATTCGTTCCAAACTTAATGAATACTATTTTATAAATCGGAAGATTTATTACGATTGGGCTGATAATGAATAATTAATCACAGTTATGAATACTAATACACACATAAAAAAACATTTTAATCAAACATTATATTATGATTTAGAATTAATGTTTCAAGAGTTAAGTTTACTTAAATTTTCCCACATTTTTATTTGTTACGAAATGTCATTTCATTAAATAGCAAATTTATTAAGGTCAAAATCAATGACGAATAAATGAACGCAGTAATTAATATGAATCATCATGTAAAGAAAAAAAATATTTAAATCAATATGGTTTAGACGTTTTGATAATTTATTTAATTTAGAATAAAATGTAGATCTAAATTAGAAAATTTCCTAAATTTTTTTATTTGTTTCAAAATTTTTAAATACCGCTTTGCAATGGCAAATTTATTACAATCGAAATAAACAACAAATAATTAGATGCAGTTATATAATAAGGAATCCGCTCCAGACGACATACTTTGATTATTTTTCAAAATATTCAGAAGATATTCTTTTTTAATGAACAACTGATATTCAATTAGTAACTACGAGCGAAATTTTATTGTTCTGAGTCCAGCAGCCAGTCCTACAGAAAATGTTGAAGATTATTTATTATATAAATCGTATTATGAATATCAAAATTTACAGATACATGGTGATTTAATCCACCGCAGGGTTGTAATTACCACTATGGCCCAATCTCAGTAAAATGATTATATATATATCTATATTAAAATTTAATTTAAATCTTAATTTCCTAACTTTTATCTTAATTTAACCCATACTAACTACATTCTAAAATGTTCTCTTATGATCACTTCTTTATATAATTATTAATAAGGATAGTTAGATAAAAAGGGAATTTTTCCAGAAGCGATAAAAATCCCTAATGTTCAAAATATTCTTTTAAAGATACCCAAGATTTCCTTGCCTAAATACTTGAAATGGAATTTCAAAATTTCTAAGTAGTCTGAAAAGCGCCAAGTAAATCCTTTATTATGACGATCCTGACGTAATCGAAAAATCAAACAAATACAAAAATGCAATAATGGTGACATAATTTTTTTTAACTCCATAAATTAATAAAACTCGACGATCTCGATGCAATCTGAAAATCGCCAAGAAAATGTGAGAATGCAACCATTTTGGCGAATATTGGCATCTTATGTGTAATGGAATTTGAAGATTGCCAAGTTAACCCGGGAATGAAAATGCATTCATCGTGGTGTAATTTTGGCTTCTCCTATATAATGGAACTTAACGATTTTGCTTTAATCTGAAAATCGCCAAATAAATGCGAAGTCCGTAAGAATAAACAAGTAACCAAATGAACTATTTGTTAATAAAAAAGAACTTATACAAAAATATTTAAATAAATAAGAATTTTTACATATTTTTTAAACTGTTGTACTTAAGGATTAAAAAAAATGTAACAAAAGCATGAATGAGCATGATTCCATATTTATACTGAAAAGTATGAATAGTTTCTATTCCGTGATTAAAGTTTAAAAGATGTCTCATGATATCGTCGGATCACCTGACGAAAACCTTTCTAAAACTAATTCTGAAATTTTGTCCAAAAATTACAAATTTTGTAACAACAGGAAGAAAATGTCTACAAAATAAGTAATCAGTCTGTATTTGTTGACGGAACTGCTTTGGAAATAAACTCTTATTTAACGGTCTGCTGCATGCAATAGAGACTCTATCATAACTTTCACGGAATCGAGACATTTGCAGGCAATTTATATATTTCACAAAAAGAAAGTAATGTATGTTTCCCCCCTATTTTGAAATGAGACGACTTTAATTTGAAATGATATTCTGCATAAAAACTGCTTAATTTTATTCAGACATTTTTTTTAAAAATAAAATGAACAGTTGAATTTTGCAATAACTTTCATTTTAAACCTATCCTTATAGAAAAATGTTTCATACAATGTCAGATATATTACTTGATTCTCCAGATCCATTTCATTATGTATTTTTGAGAATTAAAAATATATGAAAATAATTATAAGCTACATTTGTTTAACCTTTTCATGGGCTATTTATTTCTCTTTTGAATTTCTCCACCCTTTTTATGTTTTATTAGCACATAAACAATAGCATTTAAGGAAAAATATTTTATAGAATTTTATGTTATCCTTAAACTTTCAGGGGTAGGGAGTATATTTCCCAAGGAATCATTTACTGTCACAAAAACAAAATTAACTTTATTGGTGATTATTTGCCATGAAAAGATGAGTAGCATGTTGCAATGCACAAGGGCACAAGTACACATCAGAAGTTAATATTTAAAGGCTGGCACACTATTTGTCAATTGTGTCATGCGAATGTGAGATTAGAAACTTTCTATAAAGTAAAATAGTAAAACTCAATACTATAAGCTACAAAAAAATCAGCAAGTAATAAAAAAAAGGTAAAAAAGCGCTTAAAAAATTCTAATCAGATTTTTAATTAAAAAATTAAACGCAATTTACAAGTTTTTCTTTAAGAACATTGGAACATATCATTGGAAAAATTCATTTACACACCATTTTAAAAGTATAATTTTTTTTAGTAATATCAGTATTGTTTCTGTATAGCTTTTGTTTTCGAATTTTAGAAACGTTTTCAAACTTTTAAATACACTTTACAACAATATTTTTTAACTAATGTTAGAACATGTGTTTATACGCATGTATGTTACGACGCATGCGTGTTGAGGCGTACAAAAATGCACTTTTTGTGTATGAAGTTTATCGCTGCCACGTAATTAAAAATAAATATAGATGAATCTTTAAAACATTATCGTGTTACAATGGTTAGGGTTAAAAGTTCTAATATTCTTTAATTATTTTTAAATTACATGAATCTTAGAATCCAATCTGTTATTATATTTCTGTATGCTTTGAAATTAGTTTATATAAATAAAGGCAACTGGAATATCAACAACCGTTCCTCAGTATCAATAATGTTTAATTTATAAACCTATGTACATGCGCGAGGTTAATAATACATATAATTTGAAAAGACTCTCTCTAGTGACACCAAGGACAATTCGTTTTCAAGCAAGAATTCTCTTACAATTGAAGGTAATAAATTACAATTTTTTTTAATAGCACCAATTCAAATTTATGTTTAAGTTAAACAAATCAACTGCAATTCAGTTTTGGAATCCATTGCATCAAACAAGACAATACATTTCAGTGTAAGACAACGCGCACTTATATGTCTGAAAACATACACAGTTATGTTCGCTACATGATTGTGATGTAATAAATGACCTCACAATCATGTAATGGTTCTATCACTATAATTTCAGAACTTAATATAAAGCCTTGAAATAGTTATATTTACAAAAAAATTTTCAGGTAGAGTTGTTGAACTATACATATGAAGTTGTCTGCTAATTATCTAGATAATTTCATTGATTCATTAGTGTTTATTATTACGGAAAATTCGGACAGAAAAAAAAAATTAAACTAATATTTGAAAACATACGGGACATTTTTTTATTGAAGGCAACAGATTCATATCTTCTCTCAATATCAACACCATAAAATTCTGAAAATTCCAATAAAATATAATAACTTATTAACTATTTATTAACATAGATATCTTTCAGTTTTTAACTTTGATTATGTTAATATCTCATTGTGAAAACAAAATGAGAATTATTTTGGAACGGATCTAGAATTTTGAACCGTAAACAATTAGGAATAACGCATGACGTAGCACACTCCCTCCAAATTTTTGTGTCACATCAGCAAGACAAGATATTTTAAAACTGATTTCAAAAGTCATATTTAAGGTTCATCGTGCTTACATGTTTGGTGGAATCAAGTTTCGAACTTGAGACATTTTAGCCCGAAACAGAGACCTTAGTACCAGCTACAGTGGCCTCTAACATTGTTACCATCATTAAATTTTAATTGCTGCAGTGGTATAGTCGAATAGCAAAATATAACTGATGAATGCGCTTTTTACTTGGGATATTTCAAGAAGCCCATCTTTTTTAACTTATTAAAATGTTTCAATAAATTCCGCTCTTTGATGGGATCTGTACCAGAATCTATAATTGTTCAATTATATATTTGAGAGCATGTATCCCTAATCCCAGGGGCATCCTAAATGTCTCGTCGAGTTCAGTAAAGTAAAATAAGAAAACATTGACTATTAGTTAAGAAAAACGCTTACCTTTCGGCAAACTGCTGGAATTTCATTCGAATTGGATATCCTGTTTTTCGGATACTAATTGTTTCTAACATACCAGAATATCGCAGCTGTTCTAAAACTATGAGCATGTCGAACTTCATGGGGGCTTTTTCATTGTTAGGCTTGATACATCGAACGAACCATGGATGACATCTGAAAAAAAATAATAAAGCATTAAACATTTATATAAGAATCGAAAATTAATATATTCTAACTTTAGAAGATAATATTCAAAAGAATTATTATTGAATTTACAATTTACAAGTTTTGCAAAAAATAATTATAAATATATTCTTAATTGCAAAAATGACAACTAGATGGCAGCACAAAAACTAATCAGTAATTGAAAGTACAAGAAAACCATTGTTAATCTGAATATAAATATAGATTGAAACTCCAAATCATGACACTAGATGGCAGCTCAAGAAATTGAAAATAAGGAATTACAATAATACACGAACATGTAAAAAACTAGAGATATAACCTACACATGCCGTTCATAATTGCAAAATCATCCATTTGCTTTCTTTTAAAATTACGAATGGATGATTTTTAGATCCTTCAAAAACTGATTCGTTAAAAGCGAAGTTGAATTTATAAGGTAGAATTTATTATTGATTATTAAAAGAAGGCATTTTAAAAGTAAAGTTATTTGGAAATTATGTTTATTTCCGTTTTAATAATACCGTAAGAATGTAGAGTTTCAAAATTTGGAAAATTCATTCATAATTTTTATAAATTAAATATTATTTCAGCACTGCGTAATGCGCCATGCTTGCTGCAAATCTAAGACTACCAAAATTTGGTACGCAGTTACTTCTTAAGTAGAAAATAATAATAAAAGGTTCTCAAAAATATTAATAAATTCTAATTGAAACTTTAATGTTTATCTCCAGTTACTTGGAACATATCATTACACAATAACTATTTTTAGATAATTTAAAACTTTAAAAAAATAATCTTTCAGCATACCCATTTTATTTGCATACAATGTTTTCTAAAATTTTAATAGAGTTTTAGAAATATTTATCGATGCGAAATATTTCTATATATCAAAAATCTCAAATTAAAATCTAATGCATATTTTTTGTATAAATGTAGTGTAATAATTTCTTAATGTGTTCTGCGGTTCCTGAACTAGAAAATTCAATTCAATTTGTTCAATTAGAAATATTGTATAATTGTTTTACTATTTCATAATGCAAAAAAGAAAAAGTTTCTTATCATTTATTTGTTGAACTTTAGCATTTAAAGACTGGATAGAAATATAATTTATTTTTTTATTCTAGAATTATTTAGAATTTATATCTCTAAAATTATCTGCAAGAGTTTGAACAAATCATTTTATAAATATCTTAAAAAGAGATTTAAAACTTTTTTAACAACAATTTTTTCAATTAGAAAAAATTAGCATTTAACCAGAATGTGTAATTTTGATTTCATGCTTTTTGTTTCAATCTAATTTATGTAAAAAAATTCAAAAATTTAGTTATTTTACAAGGTTTTTCAAAAACATTTACTCCAAACATAGTTCTCATATCAATTTTAAGATAACAATTCCATTCTACATAGGGTTTTCTTTTCTCGTCTTCACATACAATTTAAATTCACTACTCGTACTTTTAAAAATATTGATGAAAAATAAGACGAATCAAGTCTAAAGCATTATCATGCTACAACGTTTCGGAAGAAAGGTTCGAATATGAATTTTCTTCCTCACAAATAGATAGGAAAAAATGCGGATTGGCATTATTTTTCTTCTAATAATCTTATGAAGCAATAAATCCCCCCCCTACACACCACCACACCCCAGACAAGTGAAAATGACCTTTCATGGCGAATAACAGAACTACACTTTTTTATGAGAAAAATATATAAAGAAGAGAAAATTGTTTTATATTTAATATAAAAAGTCATAAATTCTACAACTAAAATGCAGTAACATATGCGAATTTTTTAATAAAAATTCTGTAACGCGTCATTTTGACTAGTCATCATATATACAGCGTAAAACATGTAAAAAGTCAATTTTCAAAAAACTTACTTTGCCATTTGGTCTACCAGAGACTGCAGAGAATCGTGGAACCTAGCCCCGACGGTTGGCGTCCGAGGCTTCATAGTCACGAATCGCCCATTGCTTTTGCTGATGGTCTTCGCGGCTTCCGCGGTATCTCGAAGCTCTTGGAACATCTTAGATATCATCTAAAGAAAAAGCAGAAACACATGATGGAGATTAATAAAACGAAAGAGAAAAGATAGGAACAAAGGGTGGAGAATATTGATACTTCCTAAAATTTGTGTTGGTAATTTGAGATTTTCGTACAATTGTGTTTTCCTGATAACATTATAATATTTTAAATATTTCAAAGTTTAACTATCATCTAATAGATTTATTTTAGCTAAATTTGAATCTATAATGAAAGGCGCCATCTGGCGGAGAATTCGGTAAACGTTTATTAGAAAATTCCGCTATGAGATATGATAAATAAGTAGAAAATAATCATGAATAAGAACAAATAAAACACTTTATTAATGTTACGTAAAGTAGAAAGTGCCTTTATTAGTAAAAATTTAGAAACGAAAATAAATACCTAGAGGCACTTGAAATAATGATAGTGAAAATAAGCGTCAATATTAAAAATAAATGTACTAAATATTTATTAAAAATCAAAATGAATTACGAAAATGATTAAAATTCTAGTATCCTTACAGTTTTCGTGTATTTAGTGTATTTTTGATTTTTGCTTTGATTTCCAAATTTTATATAAAACAAAAATGTTTCAATTTTTTTAACACTACTGAAAGTGTATTATCTAAAAATTTCTTTTATTAATTTCTTCACAGTTTTATTTGCATTGTATTTCGAAATCTTCAAACATTAGGTTCCATTAGATATTTATTCCTAAACTGGATATCTAGCAATAAACCGATTAGTTACTTAAACATTCCATATTCACTTTGAAGGTTAGTTTGGCATGGATTTGTAAATATTGAGGGGAAAAAAAAAAAAAAAAAAAAAAAAAAAGACAACGAGGACAATATCATAACTGACGCATCCCTGCAAAAGCTTCAAACTACGCGGACTGATTTTAAGTGCTTCAAAATTGAGTAAAAGGTGAATCTTTTGGGGAATTTTGGTTCGAACCCTGACCTACTGTTCCATATGAAAGACATAGTAAAACACCGCGGTTTCAAGTGTGTATGCCAGTATATTTAGAACCTGCGGGATTTTACGAGTATTTAATAAGAGATACATAAGAGATACAAGATCATGAGTATTTAAATAAGAAATATTTCGGCAATTCTACCAACGGAAGTGGGAGGTCAAAGAATGACCCTAAAGACAGGAAGGTCAAAGAGTGACAAGAGGTCGCAAGAGAGAATAGAAGGACGAGTGAATTACCCGAAATGTCGAATTTTAACATTCAGTTCTGTTGTTGTTGTGACTTATGGCACTTTTATAAGCCCGATGACAGTTATCTGTCAGCGATTTAAGACGAGTGAGCCTCTCTTGTTTTTTCAATAGCGATAACTAGAGCCAGGAGTTCGATTTAGCTACTTCATGCGTCACATTCGCTTGCACAACCTCTTTTTACAGGGAGGCACATTCACATACCTCACACAAACCTGCTCGAACCGGGACTCGAACCCGAGAAGCCCAGATCACAGGGAAGACGCGCTACCCCTATGCCAGGACGCCGGCACTCAGTTCTGTATAATTTTAGCGTAAATAGCTACAAAAATTATTTAAATGAATGTGATATCAGCATTGTTAGGCTCCTAATAAGTTGAACAATCAGTTTTGATCATACAAATAAATACGAAGTAACGGCGCGTATTTTTACCGGGCTGCGTCAAAATCGTTTATTTAATCTATTAAAAAACGAGTTGCAACTGTACAATAGCTTTATGAGCAGAAATTATTCAAAATGATTAATAAATCAATAATATATATATATATCTCAAACATGAATTACATAACGGACATAAACGAATTCTTATCGAATGAAAATATTTTGCATTCAGAAAGTGTCGTCTGGAAAGTCCCATGGAAACTGAAAATGATTTGGATTCTTTGTATCAAAAGGCTTGAGGACATCACATGCCTCGGGTGCGTACAGCTCTGCGACCTTGGCGCAATGGCTGCATACCAGGAAGACAGAGCGCCAAAACAGAATGAAGGGAGAATAATAATTAGTTCCACTCAAACTATCAAAAGTAATCGTTTTCTAACTGATAGATTAAAGTATAATGAAACCTCGATAGTCAGGCTGTTTGGAAGCTTAATCATTTCAGCTAGCTGACAATTCGTTTAATAGAGAAGAATTTTAAGATCATGCTTTCTTTTCCACAGACAATATTTTAAAAATCTATAGATTTAAAATAACTGGCAAAAATAAAGATCCAATTCTATTAATTTACCAAAATTTTGCCAAATTTTATTTTATAATAAAATTTCGACATAAATCATCAATGATCTTCAGTTCTTCACCAGCTCCCATTTTCAAGAGAGATCTTACAAATACTACTACGTCGTTGAACATTCAGTATGACAAAAACCTCGACATGGTTTCTCAGCGATACACCGATTCTATACCCACCATTTTTTTGTTTCTCGTATACGCGAATACCGTAAGCGTCAAAAAACACAAACTCGAGATTTTGTCGGATCATCACTTTTAGACCTCCCACGAAAACCCCATTTTTAGCATTATGTTTGTTCAACAGCCTTTTGTCTGAGACAAAGATAACTCAAAAACGCTTTGAGATAAATGGCTGAAATTTGGTATACGATCTTTATACTAAATTTATACATTTGTATCAAATTTTGACTAAAATCCATTTAGCGAAAGCCAATCTAACTTTTCGAATATAAGCTAACACTATTAGTACAAAACGAAGAGAGATGTGTAAAATTAGGTGCACAGATTTAACATTTACAGCGTACACACCTATGAAATTTTGAGCGCAATTTAACATTTATAGTGCACACACCTATGAAATTGTGAGCACAATTTAACATTTACAGTGTACGCACCTATGAAATTTTGAGCGCAATTTAACATTTACAGTGTACGCACCTATGAAATTTTGAGCGCAATTTAACAAGGGGTTTACCCTCTGAATTTTCAGAAGCATGTAAATGCGATAACTCAAAAACACAAAGACTTAAATATGTCAAAATAGGTATATGATTTTATGGCTACTATTGCGTTTTGTGTCAAATTAAAATTTCAGTCGGTTGGTAAAAACGCGTCTAAAACAAAAAATTGATTTTTCAGATACTATTAATCCCATATCAGGGATAAAAATATTAAATTCACGCCAAAAGCTAATATCTCGTATTTGCGGTACCAGGCCTATTCTGTTTTTCCCACGGTCCACAATTTTTTGTAAAGGGGGTGGGATGGGGGATAATATTTATAAAAGAAAATACAAGAAAGTTTTAAGGAGACGACTTCGGTTGATTATTCAAAGGAAAATTCATGGTTTCTACATTTGTCATCAATGATCATCGATAATCTCACCATTTTCGTATTACACAGCCAACAACCTCAATAACTGGACCAATTTCGCCTAGTTCATTTGCCAATTTTCGTGCTTGGTTCCATGTTTTTTATTTATTTTTTTTTTTATACAGAACCAATTTATAATAGTATTTTTTATTTGGTGCATTAAGATGCAGTTCAAAGTTTGTTGGCATTATTAAAATAATATTGATATAATGGACGAACAGTGGGAAAAGACTAGATGTCTATTTAAATAAGACTACATGTCTATTTTCACGCCTATATGTCTATTTTAAATAGACTAGATGTCTATTTAAAAATATTGAAAGAATTTCTCAAAAATTTCCATACATTAATATTTGGACAAACACAAAAACTAATGGGGAAACAAAAGCATTCGCGAGTGATAAAGTTCGTCATTTTTCAATGCATTTTTTCTTTGATTTTTTTATGAATATTTTCCACCCCTCAACAATAAAAAACTTTTTTGCACATTTGTAATTCTAATTTTTTTCCCCACAAAAATGCTTGGAATTCGCACAAGTGCTATTGAAATGCTTAAGAATGGATCTATGTTTTATTACTATTTTTTCTAAATAACTTCTTGAGTTATAAAAATCTGCCTCAGGATATTGCATCATGAAATTTGATTTCAGTGACATATCAAACATACTTTCGGAAAAATTTGCTGAATTTATTAAGAAAGTAGTCTCCTTCGGCAATCAGCTGGCTCGTGGGGATATTGGTCATGATTAATTTCAGTTAAATCGCTTAGACATAATTTTACGTCCATGATTCCATCAAATTATCAGATATTAAAGCCGTCTTATTGTAATTGTCTGACATATGTTCTGTTTATTATGTACATGAATTTTCCAAATAGAGACCAGTTCGATGACAGCGCTATTATAGTTATTTCGAGTTTCATTTATCTTTTAACTTTCACTGCACTCTAAATTCACTTTTTTATTCGCCTTGCAATCTACACAGATATTAAACAGAATCACTCTTTTTTTTGGGGGGGGGGGGGGGGGTTTTTGATAATGGGAGGAAATCACGTGATTAAAGAGAAAACAATGAAAAGGGTTTGAATTTCGGAGCAACCATATAATTTATTGTTGGAAATTAAGTAATTATATATATAATTGTCGGAAATCAAAAATAAGCGACACTATTAAAGCTTTCATTTAAATTACCTAAAAATTACATATTATAGATCCTATTGAGCATGCTATCAAAGAAAAACATCCAGCTTTTGCTTAAACTTTAATTAGGGCACACACGCACGCTCGCTCACACACACACGTTTATTATTAGCACGGTTAACAAACAATTCGGTTTATACAGTGGCTTGGATTATAAGGCATAGTAAAATCAGCTTTCACACAAAGATTTAATTTCCCCAAATTAAATCTTTTGTAAAGTCTGAGTCTTTTAAGTCTGAGTCTTTTGTAAATGCTATAAATATTTGACTTAGGTTTTTTTCTGAGAAGGCTGAAATATATCTACTATGTTAAATGTTTTTTTCTAGAATCGATACATTTATGGAAGATGTAATTTAGAAATGTTGGGCCTTAACTAGACACTTGTGGGTCCTGGAGCAATAGATAATTATAGAGCCGTTTATTTATTGTTTCTCCTAATTATTTACAGTTTCACCTTTTTTTCCAATTAAGATTGATTATTTTTTAATAATTAAAGGAAATTTACAGAATTCAAATGATTGTAATTTTTTTTTTCTCTAGATGTCTCCTTGACGCATGCTGTTGTATATTACTGTCGATTCCTGATTGATCTTGTGATTCAAGAAAAATGTGACGCGATATAACAGTAAGATGAAACGCAGCTTATTCAGCATATTTTATTATTACAGTTGGATTATAAAAATTCATTTCCAACTCTGAGGAACTCGATGGTTTTAAAGAGGTTATTTTTTGGGTTCGGTTTTAAATATTTTTTTCTTCGATTAGAAATAAGCGTTACTCTGAATTAGATAAATAATTTCTCAGCTGAAAAGTTAAAATATCATAAGGGAGGTTAAAATTCTCAATTTTCTGTAATAAAAAAAAATCCATATATTTCTCCTTCCTCAGGGTTCTCCAGATACAGAGCACTGCCCCGGTGACAATGACACCCCCCGATTTGTAACATTTTTCCAAATGGAAGTCTGTGCCTAAATTTAAAAGCTTAGAAATTTGCTATTAGGTAACGGTTGCTGTGAGCACCCTGTAGTTGAACATTTTCAAATGCAATTATGACTTATACATCTTTAAACCCAATCCGTAAACAGAAAGAAGCAACATGAATTTATCCAGATATTTCGAATGCCTGGCAACACCAAAAAGTTGCCAATTTAAAGATAAACGAAAATGTGCAATACTCACTGGTAATTTGCTGCTGATGAGCAACTCGACGACCACTCCCCTGAGAGTGTCCCTGTTCTTGTCGAGGAAGCCGTCCACCGAGTACCACACCTGGCCAGCGTAATGCTTCACTCCGAATTCCATGGAGGACATTCGTGGCCGGCTGTACAGTTCGTTCAGAGCGTGGTTGTAGTGGCATTTCTCCAGGAAAGACAGATCAGTCGCCTGGAAAAGAGATACATACTTTTTTTTTAATTTGGATATAAATACTAAGCGAATCAAACTGCCAAATATTAAGTGAATGGCGCAGAATGAGTAATAGAGATACAGTGGCATAGCGACAGGGACAAGGCGAAGAAGTGATTTGTTTATATCAATTCTTAGAACCAAACATGGCGAGAGGATAATAAAGCACATGCACGACGCCGGGACCAAGAATACGGACTGTCCCTGCATAAAAAATAATGTACTGTGCCCTAAGTAACAAGAAAAAACAAGAAACAAGAAAAGTACCATGTCTTGGACACCTTCACTGAATATATATTATATATATTATGCTTTGAGTATCATCTGCACTTGTTAAACCACCGATGACGACAAGCGACGGGAAAAAAACATGAAACCTATGATTTCACATATCTTAACTTTACAAATACCGAGACACACGATTTTTTTCCTATAATAATCTAGCAAAGTAAATGGCATTCGGAACATTTATTAATTTATTTTTTGCATTTCTTCATTATATTTGATTTTAAGAAATGCCAGAAACTGTCCGATGCTTTTTTTCTCCCCAGAGCCATATCTTAAAACTGACTACCGATAGATTTAGATCTTTTCTTGCTTCTACATTATGACTCTAAGAATAAAGTTCAAAGAAAAAAAAGACAAATTCGAAAGGACATAAAAATGTCATGACTTGATTTTAAATGCTTCAGTCAATTACTTCAAAAACTATAAAAGAAATTTAAAATAATAAAAAATTTTTTTTAATTATTACGAATATTATTTTATAAAATTTTAAATTTAACATTTTAATGAGAAAACTGGAAATTGCATGCTCTAAGCAAAATGCAGTTTTCGGTGCTAAAGTATTTGGATTGCTTGTTTAAGTGTTCTTGAATTAGGTGAATTAATGCTCAATGAAGTATAGTGCAAAAGCTTTTTAAATTAAAAAGAATAAAATGGAAGCAGATCTAACTGACATCACTATTCTGATCTGCAACACAGAAACAATTTGCAGTCAGATGAAAAAATAAGTGCTGATCTCATTCAAAAGCTTAAAATAAAATTTTCAAAAGCTTTAAATGCAATATATATTTCCATTTTTTTAAATCAGCTCATATGTTTTAAAATACGGAATTCTTAATTTAAAACCAAGAAAGTACATATACATTAAAAAAGTGTTTATATTTAAAAATAAAGACGTTTCCCTACTATTCGGCATAAAATAACTCCAAAATTAGAATAATAAGCGTGTATAAGTTCATTACCTGCAATGTATTAATTTTCATTTCAAACTCTAAATAGCAATTAGAAAATCTGAAAAATACAAATTTAAAATACTTTAAGAACTTTTCAATATTAATTTATAATATCTTGAATGAAATCTCATCAGTTACCTTGTACTTTATTTTCATGAGTTCCAAATGTTATGAAATTAGAGAAAGAAATAGACTTTCAGGACAAGTGGAATGTATTTTCGTCTACTAGCTTCTCAACAGGAATATTTCAAAGCAATGTAAAATTTTCTTTGAAGCCTAACATTAAAAGCAGTATCATAAATTTTGTTTTAACTTCTAAAGAAAAACTCTTTAGTAATGGATGCAACAAAATTTTGAAAAGAATATTCATTTCATTCATTTTAATTAATTACATCTTGTGAACATACTGAAGAATTCTGATTCTATGATAATCTTTGTCAGGTAATAAAAAAAAAATGCTGATGGAAATATGAAAATGTTTAGATTAGATCATTATTTACTCTAATTCCAGTTTGATTAAGTAACTAATGGCAGTAAAGAAGATGACATTTTAAAAATAAAAAATGAAGATAAAATTCAAATTTTATTCGTCAACCAATTACTTCTTTGAATTCATAATTTTATCTAGTTCAAAATAACTTTTCTTTCAAAAAAGAACTAAAGCGGATGAAAAGTGATGCTGCCATCTATTGCTTAAAGCTAAAAATACATTTGATATTGTTCATCGTTATTATTATTTCTCATTCATTCATATTAATTTATTATTATTTCTTTCTAGAAAGCGAGAAAAATCTGGAAGTCGGACAGATTCCCCATTAAGATCTTGGATTTGGAATTATTTATCTTTAAACAAATCCAAAATTCACCAAGCTAGAAATAGAATCTTCTATTATTCTATTATATATTCATTAAATTATGTTTCCGAATAACAAAATCTTAAAAGGACGAAAACACTTCCGACATACGAGCTAAATAACTGAAATAAATAAATTGCATTTGTAGCCTGCACTACTAAATGAATATTCAGGTATTTCAAACAATAGCATCCCATATTCCTGGATGCACTGCACAAACTGATAATGTTCCGGTGCTAATAGGTTATTTAACAGAAGATTCGACAAAATTAAGAATACTTCTGAATTAATGTCCGATATACTTTATAAAACAGATAATAAATATTTATATTGCCTATTGTCTACTCCGATTAAATTAAATCATTACGAAAGTCTTTTGATATCATATTGTTAGGCTAAGGAAATATTCGGCAACAGTGAGAAAAGAAAGATCTTCAAAATCGAAAATAGAGCAGCCGATTGTGTTCGATAGTATTGTAAAATCTAAACCATTTCGATATCTTTCTATTGTATTATATTGCGATTCGAAATCAGAACGCACTTTCATAAAAGCAAATCAGTTTACCAGTACTTGTGTGTCAGTAAAAAGATTGTAAGCAGATAGTCTGCCAATATAATTTCGATATTTGTTCTTTAAAGCTCTAAAGCCTTGGAAAAGTATTAAGGTTAATAGAGAGAAAAGCTTTAATAATGATCATTATGTTTCACTGACTGAAAGATTATGTATTTCAGATAGTTAAAATTGTTCAGTTAATGATAGTTTTCTTGTAAGAAGCAAGATTAAAATGGCATTCAGAAGGGGAAAAATACCTTAACTAAAATAAAAAAGTAAAATATCGAGGAAACTCAAAATCAAAAATATTGATATTTTATTCAAAACCAAATTAAATTTGTTAAAATATATTTAAATATTATAATCTTTTGTTTTAATTATTTAATCAACAGTCAATTCATTTAAAAATCTTAAACGTCCCGATTAAATCACTTGCTTCAATAAAAAGCTAACTAGGAAACTGCATTTCTAATTATAGGAAATTTGTAAATAAATTTACTAGAAGACGAATCTGATTTAAAAAAAATATTGAAAAGGTTTTGTTAGTGAAAATATAAAAAAATCAAGCTACAAAACATTGATGGTGGAGTAAAAAACACTTACAAAAATTATAAAGAATATTTTAAACAGTGCTGCTTTTGTGTCACTTTAAATTTTAAGCCCTAAACAGAATATTTTATTTCAATCTTTACAGTAAAAAGTAAATTATTAGATTGTACTTCCAAGAAATAATTTTAAGTGAACAACTATATAATATTAATAATTTACATGACTATTTTTTGGAAATTTTTTTAATCTATCTGAGTCGCACAGCACCAAAATTCAGATTAGGATAATAAAAATGATAACGAGTAATCTTAAGGTTATCTGAGGGGGAAAAGAGCATTTAACCTTTTAACACTAACAAATATTTTAACATTTTGTTTTCATATTTATCAGGAATTATAAGTTTTACACCAACATGAGTGATCTCCCAAAGACTTTATCATTTATTCACCAAGAAATGTTATATATTATTAACTACATAGTAATAATTACGAAAATATTTATTATCGTGTGGTCTTTAGTGATTAGTAGTTGGAATGCGATTGATACACAACATTGAATCTATATATTTTTGACTTTTTTTTACCCGCTTAATCCAAAATTTGACAGCAAATCACAATTGTAGTAACAAGGTAATATATCGAATTTCATTTGTTTGACTTAACCGCGATAAATGCTTCTGAAAATATAGATCGACAGACGGTAAACCCTTCGACTAATTTGATTCAGGTTTTTATAATCCTCTATATTCAGATTTTAAATTATATTCAAATCAACTATATACAGATGTTTTTTACATCTATACTTCAGATGTTTAATCTGTGTACCAGATTTTATTTATCTAGCTCTCTTCGTTTTGAAGTTACTGTGTTAACTTATATTCGAACTGCCAGACAAACTTCCTTTGAAGGAATTTCGTTCGAAATTTGAAAGAATATCAAAACACCTATAAAGACCATATGCTAAATTTCACCCTTCTAGCTGAAGAACGTTTTTGATTTACCGTGTTCACAGGCTGCTACAATACCAAAAATGCATTTTTTCGGTTTCAGGAAGATCTGAAATGTGGAAATTCGTCAAAATCTCCAGTTCGTTAAAAAAAAAAAAAGAATTAAAAAAGTTCTACCTTAGATATATTCTTGTTAAATATATATAGATCGAGAATGTCTTTTTGTGTTTATTTAAATCAAAATAAGAAAATAAGGGGTAGTACCTTCGGAAAGTTGCTTTCATCGTCGAGCAGAGGCAGTATGCCTACGGGTTTCTTAGCGATGAGGTTGAGCACGGGCTGGTTGTCCTGGTAGTTGATGGGCTGCCACTCGATCCGCTCCTTGGCGTACTCCTGCTGTTCCAGCTTGAAGACATGCTTGTTGAAGTAGTACTGGAGCGTCTCATTGGCGTAATTGATGCACAGCTGCTCGAAACTGTTCTCTTTGAAGTCCTAGATAATATATTTTTAAGTGACTAACTTAAAAAAAGCAGCCAATAAAATTATAAATTAAAAAAAAATGGAATTACAAAAACAATGATTAAAAAAGGTCAAAGATAATAAGTTGTATCATTTAGGGAAATATATAAATTAGGGCAGGATATACGAGCCATTTTAGTAAAAAGTGAATTACTAGTTGTAATGAATCATATTGGTCAAAAATGAATCACTGGTAGTAATGAATCATATCGGACAAAAATGAATCACTAGTAGTAATGAGTCATATCGGACAAAAAATGGATTACTAGTAACTATGAATCAAAAGTAAATTTCTAGTAATTAGGAATCATATGAATCGAAAATAAATTACTAGTAATTATGAATCAAAAATGAACGACTAGAAATTATGAATAAAAAATGAACGACTAGAAA
>JAPMOR010123539.1:114370-125071 GCA_026543865.1 Argiope aurantia
GATTGGAAATATCATGATTCTTCCGATTGGAAATATCATGATTCTTCAGAGTGGAAATATCATAATTCTTCAGAGTGGAAATATCATAATTCTTCAGAGTGGAAATATCAATTCTTCCGATTGGGAATATCATAATTCTTCTGATTGGAAATATCATAATTCTTACGATTGGGAATATCATAATTCTTCTGATTGGAAATATAATTTTTCCATATCTGGGAAGAAATTCTTCTGATGTTATATTGCAACATTACAGCTTAGTATAAGTTCGGGGAATTCGTAATGTAATTTTAAAATATAATAAAAAAATTCTCACTTACTGTAGTTTTTGTTGTCATGGCTCGTAGAATACCGTCTAAGGATAATTGTAGCAGATGAGATGCCCATCGTATTTCGGCGTCGCTGCCAATTTCCACACCTTCCTGGCCATGTTTCAGCTGAGAAATAAAAACGAAATTATAATTCAAACTTCTCTTTCATATCTGGAATGTCATACAGAAAAAAACACCGTAATATAATCAAAAATAAACCGAATGTTCATGCAACATCTTGCACGAACATTCGGTCCTTCACTCTGGATATCAACAGAAATGCATTTACCTGTTTTCTATGGAAGTAAATGTTTCCCAGATGAAGCACCGACGCAAGAATCCTGAAGATGGTGTCTTGTTCTTCAGATGTGAAGCTAAGCACCTGCATGGCAGCCAGAAGGGCACGGAAGTCTTCGGCGTCGTCTTTCGATTTGATTTTGAAACATCCCCCCTAAAGGAAGAAAAATTGCAATAGGAAGGAATACAATACCAATAAATTGTGAATGGTACATTTAGGTATATGCTTTTATATGTTAGGTATATGCTTCCTTCGTCCCCCCCCCAAAAAAAAAGTGAGCGGTAAGTCCTAAAATGTGATACTCTATTATTCATGATTCTAAGTACTGTCCGTCGACAGCTATATATATATTTTTTCAAATCTTTTTTGGCAACTGTAGCATACCATATTGAAAAATCGATGTATTTTGTGATGCGATCAACGAATAGATCCATTTTTGGACTTTTTCCATAAGGCAATTGAAATGAGGATAGCTAGGGAGTGTGCCATCGATAGGAACAAATGGCAGTAATAAGAAGAAACGTCTGGAGAATACGGCGGATGAGGCAAGTTCTTCTCATTTTGGCGTTTTTAAGTAGTCTTGACCAGACTTTACGTAGCCGGTGTCCTGGCATAGGGGTACCGCGTCTTCCTCGTGATCTGGGCGTCCCGGGTTCGAGTCCCGGTTTGGGCATGGTTGTTCTTTCGTTGTTCTATCTGTGAGATGTGTGAATGTGCCCTCCTGTAAAAATCAATTGCAAGCGAATGAGTGATGCGTGAGTAGCTAAGTCGTACTCTTGGTCCTAGTTGGCGCTACTATAGAAACAAGAGACGCACCCCCTCAGGCTTAAACTCGGCTGTCTCTGACGGCGGGGCTTGTCCGTGGCAAGTGCCATAATTACAAACAAACAAACAAACAGACTTTGCGTATGTGACCGAGCATTGCCATTCTAGAGTCTTGGTTCTGCCTTGCATCTCTTGGTTATATCACTGAATCACCTTTAATGCTCGCCTCAAACGTATCAATTGCATTTTATACCAATCCTGTGATGGCTTTACAAGATTTCAATAACTCATAATATATCACACCAAATAGGTCCTACCAAATGCACAGCATAACCTTGGTAGTACGAACATCCGGTTTGAAGTGTTCAGGGGGCAGCCCCCCCCTCCCACATTAATAGTACATTTGGCACATTTCAGATTTCAGATGGTGAGCGTTCACTTTTTAGTTAATCCAGCGGCATGAAGAAAAGGAAATCAGGGGTAAGAGCGGTAGCAACGGGAATCAGGAGTCCAGGATGAGAGCGTGAGAAGAACCTCCCCACACAAATAAAATGGGGTGGATGAGAAGAAAAATGACAGAATAAGTTGTTTACAATTATTTATCAATAGGGTGAAAGATATTTCACGGTATAAAGAGGCGTAGTCATTTTTTTTACGTATTACCCCTTAGGAAAGTGTACTAGTCGAAAAGTCCTATTTTTGGAATTCTGAAACGACCAGTAATTATCTAAATTTCATTTTGTGCATATCATCTATTGGAATTGGAATAAAATACAGCAATATATTCATGAAGACTGCTTTAGTTGTCATGAGAAAGATTTTCAGATGTATATCAAAGTTTAGGTACGGAATAGAACCAGTATTTTCCATATTTCTCCTATTTAATACCAAGTAATGGAAAGGAGAGGAATTCTCTAATCAGAAGTTCAAAGGAAAGAAAGGTCAAGGTTCTCCTTCTCATCATATCATTTATATTTAAGTTCAAAAGTAGAATGCTTGACCGACTATTAAAAAGACACATAATTGAACTCAAACAGTATTAAACAGCATCCACAACACATGGAATAAGGATTTAATGATAGATGAGAATATTTTGCGTTGATCTTAGCCAAGATTGCGAAATATATTGAAATGGACTAATAACTTTTTTCACACAGTCAATGAAGTTTATAAATTTTAACTTACCTGGTTGAGGTAAAAGTAATTGTCCGCAGTCTGCAGGCCGTATTTTTCTTTTTCCGTGTCCGACAAACCACTCAGCATTTCGTAGAAGACGTGGTAGTTCCGCTCGTCCGAAGCCTGGAACATTCACGCTCTGTTAGCCCACGTCAATACAAACGCACACGAAAGGAAAATATGTAAAGAAAACTAAAGTTCTAGTTACCTGTGTGACGATTCTTGATTTTTCTAATAAGTACTCGGTACTTCTGGCGCCTGTTATAACTCCACTGGAGGGAAAATAAAATATAAGTAATTAATCGTGAAAGACTTATTTAGAAACATGTGTTAGCAAAATATAAATCATAGATAACATTCATAAGAGTTTTCATGCAAACCGTGATACTTTCTCACGCATAACTTTCGGCGAATAATGCCCATGCTCGATGGCATTAAATATAATGGCAAATATTTCAAGAGAAAAAGTGTGATAGAGTTTGAAGAGTCGCAGTTTTAAAATAATAAAACAGCAATATAATATATTTTTTATGAGAAATATATATGATAATTTCATTTCTTAAAATAAAAAAAAACCTTCCTAAAATCAATTAATTTTAATTCTTATTCCTAAGATCATTCGAGTTCAAAAACTTCAGTACACTAGAACGTCAGCGTTTCTACTTCAAACGTAAGAACTCCTACTCCCTCAAAATCGCAATTCTTAAGGTTGTTGTATAAAAGAGACCCCCCCACCCCCACCCACTTTAACTGATGGTTATTAATAAATTAAAAAAATATTTATTTATTGAGAGTTCTCAAAAACCTATCTGTCCCCCAAATCCACCCTAGATCAGCGTTTGGAAGAACAAAGAACGCGCCAAATATTCAAACAGTCGCATTTATCGAAAAGATAGAGGAAATTTCGCAGTGATATCCAGGCATCTCGGGCAACTGCCGTGGTTTCGTTAAATGGGTGTGTAGGGTTTTTGAATATCGATAGAGTTAATTTTAAAAATAAACCAATTTTTACTTCACATTATTCAACTTATGAGTCGTGCAAACTTATAGCTTCCTAACATGGCTCTCAAAATTCAATGGGATCAACGTACCCTATCTGAAAGTAAAACTGCCTTATAAAGCTGGCAGATTTAGGCAGTTTGCGGGAATAGACAGCGAACATTATAAGGCTCCTACTTTTTAATAAACTGGTAAATTTATTACAAAAAATATTTTTAATTTAAAATTACCCCTTAATTATTTAATTGTCTCAGTTCTCTAGTTAGATGTTACTTTCCGTGTCAGAAATGCACTGTTAATACCTGTGGCATTTATGTTTTACTATAATTTTCCACTCAAATTATAGCGATGTCAATGATTTCGTTTTAGTATATAATTTTTAGAAGCAGTAATTAGATGCACAAAAGGCGCACAGCACAATGATTTAAAGAATAAATACTAATATGCAGATTAGATTATTTTTTGTTTTAGTAACTTTGAGAAAATGTATATTTTTATTGATTTATTATAATTCATGATTTCATGGCATTCATATTAATATACACCATTACTTAAACAGATGCTCGGTTTTTACAAATACATTAATAACTAAACGAAAGTAATCCCCATTAAACTTATTAAAATGTTAAAATTATTCAAATACTTTAAAATTAATATAATTTGTATTCTTAACTAATTTATTTAACAATCTGGTTAATAATTTTTCCAATAAACTTGCCATCGCCCCACCTGTCCTTCTCTACTTTACCACTGTCTGTCATAAACAACTGATTAGATAGAAATTTCCTCTATCGCTTTACCCGCTTTAAAAAATTTGTTAAATCAGCAACAATCAAGCTTTATTTTCCAACTCAGAAAAATTCTATGCCTTTCATATAAGACTTGCAGAAAAGTTTCTAATTTTTTTTTCTTTTTTTGCCTTTGACCTGTAAATATTGTGAAACGGAATAGATAATAAAAATTAAAAATCTCTTCTAAACTGAAAATTTCGACATGCTAAAAAGAACCACAAAAGAATCCATTTTGAAGAAAATTCTCCTTTTCTTGCTTTTATACATATAAAATTTCTCAGACGAAAATTTTAAATTATTTCAAGGATCAACGATTTCTGTAAATTCCTCAGAAAAGTTTTGGTGACTCAGAAGAATCAAATGTAAATACAACCTTGCACTTAACTTACATCTATCAATGATTGGTAAAAAAAACTTCGAATTCCTGCCAATGACGCAAATTCTTTTACGATGTTAACTCAGATGTCTGTTAATAGCTATTAAATTGTGAAGAAAGTTGTTCTTAAGAGCGCATTTTTCTAAGTTTGTGTTATTTGTTACGATTTTCAGTCACTAAGACCTCGTTTAACAAAACGTCAAGTCTCGTGTCAGATGAAAGCAATTCGGAAAATTTGTTCTGCCCAGAAGTATATAGTTTTCGTATGATATTTATTTTCATGCTTGCTATAATGAATTGAAGAGTATTTTACGAGTTTGTCGATAACACAGCATAACGAACTATTTAAGTAACATAAATCACGCTTTAATATTGCTATTTCAAAATGAACATTGCTGTCTACTATTAGCTTCAATGGGGGAAAAAAAAATCACGTTTATGCAATGATTGCAATAAAAAAACTAAATTACTATTGTAGATAAGAAACTGCTCTGGTACATCATTTCGATTGAAGTCAATACCAAGGCCATGGAAAATAATTTGCAACTTCAATGTCCAGACCAGAATGTGTCTTCAATGGCTTTATGGGTGCATTATTTTTATAATAAAAATAATATTTTATTTGGTAATGAATAAAATTTTGATGATAATATGAAAGGAAAAAAAAAAACTAAACAATAATTTTATCATATAATGTATATAAAAAAAGAAAAAAATATAACTTCCGAAAATACAAAATAAATAAGTATTTTATACATGCAAACACATGAATATGTTCAATCTTCTACAAAAACATCTTACCCTTACATCATCTAATGTGCTTATATCTAGCAAGTTTCCGAAAAGAAATAATTTTAGATCCAACAATTCAAAGACGAACTACATAAAAATGGACTTCAAAGTCCCAATGGGTCTCAAAGTTATTTAAATTTTAATACAGTAAATAAAAGGTTAAGTAATAAAATCCTGACATTGAAGAACTATTTTTAGTCCTTTCAGAAATACTGAATTGAAGATTATTAAAATTATCGTTATTAAAAATAAAGATCATTTTAAATAATTTCTTCTCTTCTTACAAGATCCATAAAATCAAATATTTATTACAATCTATGACAATATTATGATTTCATTAATTTACTTTTGGCAACAAGCGTCCGATAATATAATTTGTAAACCAGTTGACAATATCTCCCCCCCCCCAATTTTCATATGGGCATGTATTTAAAATTACGAACTAAAATTTAAACAATTTGAATTTCATAATTGTAAGCAGATTACAAAGTGGCATACCTATTAGAAATTAATTACAAAAAAACACCTTTCTTTAACTGTAAATTAACAACGACAAAAAAAAAATCCACTTACTCTTTGAAATGAACTTCCATGTACTTCCCAAACCTGCTGGAATTGTCATTTCTGACTGTTTTGGCGTTCCCGAACGACTCCAGCAAAGGGTTGGCCTCCAAGATTTGTTCTGTTATGAGGTTGCTGGGAGACTTATTCACTGCTGCCAGGTATTGCATTATCAGCTTCGTACTTTCCGTTTTTCCCGCTCCGCTTTCGCCGCTGCAAAACAACGAATAATTGACCTCGTTAGATCGGAAGCTCGGATAAACGCAACGAATGACCACCAATTAATGCTGCTCGTTTTTTATTAAGCACTTCCATTCACCAATGTGATAGTTAATGATGATCTTCTAGTGAAGAAGATTGCCATGAAAAATTAATTTAGGTGAAAAATATGCACAAATGATGGTCTAAAATATAAAAATTTGATGGTATTTTTTTTTTTTTTCTTTTTCGGAAAGGCTATGGTTTTGCACTCAAAATAGACTTGAGATAATATCTAATCTTAAGAAAGTGGGCCGTTTCCTGTCTCATTTGTGTGATTAGAGCGTTGAAACGCCAATCTTTGCGCTGAAAGATTGACATCAGTATGTCGAAAAATAAAGTGTGGATTTGAATCAAGTAATTGTGAGAGGGTGAACATATCCATTCTGTTTAGGAAGAAGCATTGTGAATCTATTGTCTGAATTCATTCATTCTGTTACATGTCAAACAAATTTAATAAGACACGATGTTACCTCAATAGTTTGAAGCAATGCGATATTAATTTCCAAAATAACTAACGGGAATTGTCTCCCCAAAACTGTCTCGCATACTCTCTAATAAATTTGTCATGCCAGAGAACATGGAAATGGCGTACAGTGGTTACGAAATATTAACATCTGGCGAGAATCTTGCATTTTTACTGAATTTATTGTGTGATCCTTGGCGAGTTATTTGGCGATTCATCTACAGCATGTGGTTAATGGTATACAAAAATCGAATTTGCATTTCAGACACATTTCCTCTCAATCGATTGAAAACAAAAAAATTGACACAAAATTGCATTAAAAGATATATAAGTCAATAAATAATATAATTAGTTATAATGTTCAGTTATAATAATTGTTTTATTTTTCTATAAAACATTTATTATCGAAGACGACATTATGCTTTTTATAATAATAATAATTTTGAAAACTTCTTAGGAAACTAAGTTTATGAGTATTAAATAATGCTAATATGGACTATTTGCTTACTAGTTAAAAACTGGGACAATTAGAATTATTTAATTTCAATTTTCGACAAAAAAAAAAAATGCTGACTTGTATTTACTAGGAATTCCCCGAGTAATTCGACACTTTGGGAGAATACTTCTTTCTGCCGCCACACTAAGACGACTATATTCGATATTTTTATAGAAATTGAGGAAGAAAACTTATAAAAAATTATCTTTATTAGAAATAAAATATAGTCAATTTTATTATTTGAACTTTAAAATTTGAGTCAATTAGGAAAATTCAATTCGAATTCGGGATAAATTCGGGACACATTTTCTTTAGGAAATATTCTGGCTCACCCTGTATACGGTATATTATATATATATATGTAATATTATTTTATGTGAATCAGAATTCAGTTTGAAGACAGTGAAGAGACTTTTGACATTTTTAAGTTTTTTTTAATCCGTCGGGAAAGCATTATTATTTACAAGCAAAGACGCGGACATTGTGCGTCCGCCACAGCGCGCTGCAAAAACAGAAGTGGGGAAGAAGAGAGAAATAAACTATCCCTCGTCTTATATAACCTATGATTTTGATAGGGAAAATATTTCTTCATAGTGCTAATATTTTAATAAGATTCTGATAGGGATTTCTGACGCATGTCAATCACATGTAAGGGAAACACAGGGATCTTTTAAGAAAGAATTTGCCTCATCAGCGGCATTTTGCCTCTTCACGCGGAGTGTGGGAAAGTTAGACTTTTAGCTGATTCTGCAATTTAACAAAGTTTCTCTTGAATTAATTAAGTAGAGACAGTGGAATTGGATCACGAAATAAGAGAATATTTTAGAATAAAGTAATTATGGACCAAATTAAGATAAAATCTTGAAAATTAATTAAATTGAAATTAGAATTAAAATATCATTACATATATATACATACAATCCGCAAAGAATAACATATCTTTGCCACATCAACTGCATTATGAATCTGAACTCAAACGTTTTCTAGTTGTTTACTTGGAAATATGAAAAATAGCAATAGAAATAGATAGCAACGGAAAAAATAATCATAACAACAATATGTATTGGAAATTATGTTGCATTTCAGATAACCACGGCCTTGACTTTATTTAAAAAAACACCCGAAAAAATCGCAACATCCTTTCGGCCTGTCAAAACAAAAACATTTTCTCCTCGGTATACAAATACGAGTTATTTCTGAAAAAGTACTTTATAATTCAAGAATGGAAAAATACATAAGGATTAAAACACAGTATTTTAAAATGCAACAGATAACGCAAAAAACAGTAAAGATTAAAATACCTGATAACGACCACTTGATTTTCGTTATCCTTACTCATTTTCCCATAAGCTGAACTTCCTATGGCAAAGAGATGGCTAGGAAAAGAAGTCGAAAATATGTATTAAAATAATTTGCTGTATATTAATAAGTATTCAAGATTAAAATTAAAAGGAAAAATGTCACAAAAAGTTATTAAAAGCAAAGACATTTATATAATAAAATGTCCTGCTGCATTAATAATTATGCGTATACAGTCATGGATTTAGACATTTTATGACATTAGGCAGTGCTGTGTTTGATAAATTGATCTAATAAATCTCACAGTTGAATGCATTTTTAATTTAATCGTAAATACATATTAATTTTTTTAGTAATCTTCTGAATATACATATATTCTTATTTATTTCTTGTCACCAGAAGCAACTAGCTGGTTTGCCGGGAATATTGATTGTATTTATTTCCGATAAATAGTTATTTATAGCTTCACGCTTATGATTCCGCCAAATTGTCCATTAAAGTTTAATTGTCATAGTTAAGTCCTATTTATCACGCACAAGAATCTTTCTACAGGAAATACTTCCATAATAACATAGCGCTTTTAAAATCCAATATCCGACGCATTTATCATCGAAATTTCGCAATATTGTAATTTCACTTTTATTTGTTTCGTAAACTACATAGATATTAAATAAAATTCTTTTTCGGCTTTCATCATTAGACATTACACGATTAAGTATTTGATGTAACAATGAAATTGTTTAAATCTCAGAAATGTTACAAGTCAGTCTCAGGACAACTATTGTTAGAAATCAAGCAAAATATATATATATATACTTTAAAAATTTGATAAAAATTCAGTAAAAATTCGCACGACTATTAAATAATTATCACTAAAAAGACAAATTTTTTTTCTTAAAATTTTGAAACAGTGCAAAATTTATTTTTGGCAATAATATTTTCTAAGGTTATCGTGGATAAACACGAAAATTCAGCTTAATTTTTAATTAAAAATTTTTAAAAATTGCTCTGAGATTCACGTTTTTATCCTCCAAAGTATTATGTGCCGCATTTGGAAATCGTAGGTCAAATTGCCTGGCCTGCAGAGTGCCAACACACAATTCTTTATTATAAGTAAAGATTTCTCATGGCTGTGTGGTATCCATGTGTGAACATTATAAGCACGCATTATAATATTAAGTATGCATATGCTAGTAGTTTATTCTGTGATTATTAAGTGGACATTACAAAGTATATATCAACATAGCCTATTATATACTTAATGAAGTATTAATATTATCGTAAATGTTTTTATTTATTCGAAGAGTATGGAGTTTTTTACAAATTTATTATTCGGAAAACAGGCTAATAATAACTTTTATAATTTTGTAAATTTTTTTTTTTTTTTTTTTTTGCCATTCCAGACAATCTGTTTGGTCGGATATCCGTTCCTGGCTGTACGATTCAATGGGATGATTTCATATTAGAAATAATCATGTATTATTTTTCTTTGCAATACAATGTATCAGATTTCATCAAATTTACTTGCTGCTTTGAAACTTTCCTAGATTATTCTGTGATGAGCCACTGAATTCTCAACTGTTATCAAACTTGATCAAGTACTTCCCTATTAGTACAAATTGCCGAACAACATTGTTACCATATTGAAATGATGCAGGCGGAATTCAAAATGTTAGACGACATCGTGTAAATATCGCACAAATGTTGTGTTAATAGGGCCCACTTTTAATATTTATCATCCTAACTCCGTGGGGAAGCGTGGAAGCCCGACTACCAATTTAATGTGTATCACAGCAATATACACATTGATTTTATTTGATTGGTTACATTGACATCTCGTCTAGTTAAAACACGAGGGCTATTTTAAGCTGAACATCGAATTTGAGAGCTATAATTAGATTCTGAAGATGATATTTGATATGACAGTTTTCTTTCAAATTTCCATGCCACACCAATACAATATTCTAATGTATGAGGTTCACATACATAAAGTAATATGCATCAGTTACATCGGTTGTTCGAAAACTGTACAATTTGGTACCAAAATGAGACCATATTACCATGTCAACACAGTTCTGGTGGAGATTCAGCTAAATCGGTCTCTAATCTAGAA
>JAPMOR010123539.1:132109-147038 GCA_026543865.1 Argiope aurantia
AATAATATATCACACAATATTGTTGGATACTGAATAATATATCACACGATATTGTACAATATTTCTGGATATTAAATAATACAATATCGCAACAACAAGCTGTACTACCTGGGTACTGAGACACTCTAAATGCTTAAGGCAAATTGAGTATACACCCGATACTCTCTGAGCAACTAGTAGTGTTCTTGTTGAAGCATATTAATATTAAAAAAATTAATAAATAAACTTCAGTCAGACTTTTCGCTGTCTCTTATTTTGTATTATTCATAACAGATTTTAACCCGAGAATAATTTATCAACAACTCATATATAATAAATTAAATTCATCATGTAAGTACAAAAGGATATTTTTCATTACAAAATATATAAAAGTAGATTTTTTTAGTATTTCTACTGTTAAGTAAGATCACTTTATTAAAAAAATTGAACAATTCATTCTACATTCGATTCTTAGTCTTAAGAAATTGTAAGAAATTAAGAATTTTTGATGCATTTAGGAAAATAAATAAATAAAGGAAAAATATATCTTTTTTTCAATACTTACGGTGGCAAAGTCCCTAGAATTTGACCTTCGTATTTTTTCACCATCTCCAAGCCATAGATATCGAACATCTTGTAAGGATTGACAGCAACTAAAATACTACCCGTATATGTCTGGAAAAAAATAAAATTGTGTGAGAAACATTCAACAACAAAATCTTATTTTATATATTTCTACTGAAATTCATAGGGTTTTAGCAATTAGATAATTTGAATTCGTTGTTAACATTAAAAGGAATATTTCAAACGGTTAATTTCCTTGCAGAGATCGATTTTTATCCTAACAATTATTTGCACAATAGAGTGTCGCCATACGACTTTCCATTTTAAATATAAGTTACATAAAACATTAAAAATCGAAAACTTAAATATAGTTTTTATTATTATTTGGTGGGAAGATTTTTAATTTTAATTTTTTATTTTCTCGTATACGTAGTATAGAGAAAGTATAGCAACCAATCTGCACGAATATCCACATTTCAGACCCTGAAATAGAAAAAAACACCTTTTTAGAAAATGTGTGTCTGTCTGTGACAAAGATGGCTCAAAAACGCTTTGATCTAGACGAATGAAACTTGGTAAATGGTCTTTATACCAAATTTGTTGATTTCTATCAAATTTTAGGCCTAAATTAGACAAACTGTCGCCTATAGGAAGTCTGTCTTTTCGGCTGTTCGAATACAATTTAATACGATAATTACAAAACGAAGAGAGTTATATAGATAAAATTCGATATACAGAATTAACATCTATAATCTACATATATTTCAAATTTAGAGTCAAACCCAACAAGAGACTGGCCGTCTGTCGGTTCGTACTTCCAGAAGCAGGTAAACGCGATAGCTAAAAAACGCAGTGATTTAAATATATCAAATTTGGTACGGGATTTTGTGACACAAATGTCGTTTTATGTCAAATTTTTGTTGGAATCGATTGGGAAAAACACATCTAAACCACAGATATGATTTTCGGACGCTATTAACAGTATCACAAGAATTAATCGCCAAAAAACTCTCCAAGGATGACACGTAGATTCAGTAAAAATGTTATATTCAAGCAAATAATATTTCATAACTATTGCCAATGCCATTAGAGAGTATGCGAGAAAGTTGTGGGTAGCGAGGAAGTTATCTGTAAGGCATCGTGTTTAGGAGTCTATTGTATCAGTTACTTTGTTACTGTTTAAAAAATTATTTTTTTGTTTCAGCATTAAAGAGTTTTTTTATACTTATCAATACGATTGTTTTTATTAAGAGAGCTGAAAGGAAAATAGGGAGTTCGCGACTGGAGAACAAACAGCCAAGTGAGAACAATGATTTAATAATAGTGACTCATAAGAAAAAAAAATTAAACTCTACTGAAGCAACCTTGAACAACAAGAGAATGCTTCAAGTACGGAGGTGAAGTGTTTAACGAAATGGTTAATGGATATTTAAGAAACACATGGAGCAACTTATTTTTTGAGCAATCTATTTTATCTATCTAGAAATCTATTTTATTCTAATGATTCATTTTAGTTTTTATCATGTGAGAACATATTGTTTCGGTTTGGGCTTTTTGAAGCCACAAAATGCACGGGAAGTAAACCGGCAATTTATTGCTTTTGAGGCATTAATTTTTTGCTTTTAGTGTTATTAGAAAATGATAATGAAAAAAGTGTCATTTGGCGGCTTATCGCAAATCAAAAATTACAACTTGGCGCGAATGTCCGCCATGTACCCGATTCTCCTGTCTGGTCAATAAAGGGAAGGATCGTAAGAAATTATCGCCCCAAGCACAGTTTATGAAGCACAGAGAAAAAAATATGAATGAACGCAACGACATCTTAAAATAAATAGCATATTGAAAATAATTTATGAAAACAATTACAACCGACATCCAGTTCTTCCTTTTGTTGATAGCTGTGCCAACATGCCAACAACTACTAATACAATCATATGGAAAATTGACTGGTGGATAATTAAATGACACATAAAGCTACAAAGATAGTAATTATATATATCGCAGCCTTCATTCCACGAGTCTGACTCGTGATTTTTATGTTTTGCCCAACTATAATCCCACGAGTGTGAGTCGTGACAATCTTATTTATCTTGCATTTGTTTCCACTAGCATAATTGATGATATTCATATTTGGTGCAAACTTATTATCATGAGTCAAACTTATCAACGTGCGGCAGATCGTTAGTAGAACCGAGTCTCAAACAAGGAAACCTTTCGGTCTTTAAAATTGAGACCTAACTATTATACCACTCTGGAACCAACTTGAATTTTAAGTTTACATTAATTAAACCATTAATGAGGTCAATTCAGAGTGGGCATAGACACCGAAGCGCCTGAATCGATTTTGCTAGGGATAACACAAAAGACATTTTGTACATATGGCCGCTTTAAAACAAAAACAGTATAGAACCTGATAAACATACTGTAACAGACAATCATCATTTTTTTTTATCTATTCCAGATGGCACTATCCAATGCACTGCATAATATCGCTATGCAGTTGTAACAAAAATATATTTGGCACAATTGGAATGAAACGTTGAAGGTAAGTTTGCATTAAGCAAATAAATAAACAATTATGTAAATAAACTTTTGTTAATAAATATACATGACAATTCTTGTAATACATTTTTTTCCCTATCCTTCATTCTGCCCTTCAGTTCTGATTTATACATGAAATTCACGTAGTTCATTCGCAGATTATAATTATCTTATTACTTCAGATTATGTTAGTTAAAATTACGCATGAAATTCAAGCAACACTTTATCAGTTCATATATATTCAGTCAAGTTTGTTTCGTAAAAAAATACTCATGTGTGAAAAATATGAAGAAAATAACATTCTATAACAACAGTTGAATCATACACGACACAGGAAGTATCTTCAACCTGAAGATGATGTATTACGATTCTCTGAGAAATTTTCCAATGATCTGTTTATTTTTCTGGAGTTCGTCACCGTATCGTTTGTGATACAGGAATCACGGTTCCCGCGAATCGTCTGTGACGAATACTAAACAGACGATATGAAAATCGTGTTTATCCATGGCTGGTTTTGTCAAAATGAATGCGGCAACAATCCGATAAAGTTTTGGAACTGTTGCACAGAATCCGTTTGATGTAGCATTAAAAGATTTGATATTATCTAAATCCATAAATTTGCTAAAACCATTTTATAAACATTTGGATGGACCAAATCTATTAGGGCTATGTTTAATACTATTTTTGTTAAAGTATTTAGGGATATTTTATCTGATTTCCTTTAGAATGTGTGATAAAAATATTGATGTTAAAAGTTACTAATATGCAACATTTTAAAAATTCTATAACTATAGTCTATGAACAAATCAATTTAGAATATTTTTTATTACGAAAGTACAATCATTATTCAGAACAATTTGGCATTCTATGAGAATTCGCCGATTCTAAATATTTATAACTAAAAATCATTCGACATACCATATTAAGAACATGAAATTAGCAGCTTGTTCGCTATTTAATTATTAATATCAGATTCTGACATGTTACATTTAGATACATTCTTTTCCATACTATTATCTTATAATATATTTTATAAAATGCAATGTTAATGTGTATAAAGATTAAAAAAATTACAGGGCTGATTTATGAAGGTTTTTGCGAAAATGTTTAATGTTAATGTTGTCCTGATAATGCTTAAGGCCACTGAAACCCTCAATTTAGTCCAGTAAAAAGAGAGTTGGGAAATTAATAATATAATATCAATAGTAACAGTATTAATGTTTAAATGTATATGACTACACAAGATAGCATATTTCACGTTGAAGTTCAGAAATAATTTCGAGCATGTCTGGAGATAAGTTTAAGTACATTTAATAAGTTGAATGAATACATTAAAATAATTATGTAATCCAAAGTAAATATAATAATGTATAAGAGAGTATCAAATTTCTAAATACAATAATTGATACGAAACTTTTAGTTGTTTACATTTCATCTATAAATATACTGAAATCTAGCAATACTAAGGCATTGTCGGTTTAAGCTAGTTAAAATATCAACATCATGCAGGGCAGACGTAGTAAATAACAGCAAAATATCAGAAGCATTATATAAAGCGGGAGAAAAATAAAAAAAATCATCCTTTTTTTTATAAAAATTATATTTGCAGATTAAAATAAAGATTACAAAACAAAAAAGTTGTGTCTAATAAAAATTTGTAATTGGCATTGCGACCATTTCACTGTTGTCATTGTTTAAAACCGTAAACCAACTTTTCCTTCATACTACAACATTTATATATTCGATCAATTAACTCTTTGAAACTCAAGAAACTGCTTAGAATAAGAACTAAACTGTTCAACTTCCTTTATGATGGTGTCAGACGTGCTTTAGTTGTTTCCATTTTGTCGAAAATTACTATAGTTTGTTCTATATAGCATAGGAAACTACTGTAGTAAATAGTTTTCTGATAATAATGTGGCTATACATTATCTATCAAATATTAGTAACGCATGTCTTGAAAAAATATCAGATATAAAACTTTTTTAATTAAATGCTCAAACTTTCATTCTGAAAATTCTTGAGCCGTGCTTTTTTAATAAATTCACTTCATTATTTTGTCCTTTTAAAATAATTAGTTTAATTTAAAATTAAAAAATAATGAAAAAAACTTTCTCTAATGAATATTATTCTGAATTATTCCATAGATTTAAATCTAATCATACATAATTAATTTTAGAACTATAATGTTTAAATCTCATTTCAGTTAATATTATTTCAAAAATGAGCATATTCGAGATTGAAATAAGAAATTCAAAACATCGATTATTGGATGCGTTTAGCTTGACTAAGTTTCCTAAAGAAGTGTCATTATTTTTTCTTTTTCTTTTAGAATTTCTTGCAATTTTATAATGATCAAACTAAGTACATTTTTCGTTCTAAAAGTCGTCAGCTTTAGCTTCAATGAAAAAAAAGAAGTAATGAAGTATCTTGATTCAAACCACATAATTTAAGTTGCAATCTAAATGCAACAAGAACAAATGATATTTGATGGATCAGTTTCCAATGCAACTTCCTGCTCCTATACAAGCGGTTTTTACTTGTATCACGAACATAAATAAGATGATGAGTCAATCGCAGCAGTAAAAATAAACAAAACATATAAAAAAGAACACGAATAAACATTCTGCTTGACAATCATAAACGGAATCTATTGTGACGCAATGCATTCTGATGACACGACACGTCACGTTACCTTAAGAACAGATTTCTATTGGTCGCCATTCAAATAATAATGCGAACAAGGTTGAGAACTTATTATGGGTTCTACGCGTTCATTTTTTTTCTGTCTTTTTAGTCAACGAAAAAAGAAAAGCGCTTTTAATTGGCGGAAACAACGTACTAAAATTAAGTTCTCGTGCTATTACAAGCACGCGAGTGCTTTGCCAGAGAAGATAAATAATAATAGGTGTTAAATCAAAACGGCAAATAGCACTTGTACTTCCGGATAATTGCCCTATCACCTGAATAAAGAGAAGCGGAAATTGTTCGAACGATACATAATTTTTTGCTTGCTTTTTCAAAATGGCAGTACTTTTTTTCAATTATGAACAACTAAAGCGTATCAAGGAAAGTATAATCCATGGAATGTGAACAGGTAGGGGAAAAAAAAGAAGGATTAATGGCAGAAACTAGATAATTGCGAACATAAAAAAAATGAGTACTTACATATATCATTTCCTTATCATAACGAATTTTTAAATTCCAAAGTAGAGATGCTTCATTGAGATCACTGAAACAAAATAAGATCACGAATTAAAATTTTTTATTGAAGAATTCGAGATGCGCAGACTTTACGAAAATATTTATTAAATAACTATAAACATTTTAAACATATTGTACTTAAAAAATGATACAAAAATATCTGCAAATATGAAAAATGTAATGCAATTACTAAATAATATCATAATAACAAAATTTTAACAAATGCATAACTAAATCCAGCAAATAGCAATATTGATTATGTCTGACGATATTTTAAATTATTTCGAATCCAGTGATTTCTAATAAAATATCTCTTATTTTAATGTAATTAAAATCATTGTGGCTATATATGTTCCGCATCTTTAAAGCAACTGGGCCGAAGTCAGCCAAATGTTGCTCATGTATTACTTCAAACAAGAGAAAGGATACTGTCAACAGTTTTAAGTGCAAAATTCAAATAATTACAAATTAAATATTTTGTCGTTTTTATTGTTTGAATCATTCCAACACGTTTTAAAATTTCTCTGACATTTTAATATTTTGACAATGGCTTTATTGGACTTATAGAAGAGATTTAGACATGCTTAAAACTTAGGTTTATAGTAATCTTTCAAATGAAGATATCTTTCTTATATTTCAGAATTTGTGAACAAAATATATAATATTAATGCAACCAATATTACTAATTTAAGGAAGGAAATAATCTATCTATGGTTTTAAAAATCGTGTGGTTCATTTGATATGAACCAGATGAGGGAGAAAAAACAACAACAGGTTTTGTATAGTATATTTTGTGCAAAAGTATTTTATGTTAAAAGTATTATGCATGAAAGAATCTTAATTTCCAGCAATGCCGGTTATATCGATTAGAATATTATAATTTACAAAATAAAGATTCTGATTTTTTTTGAATATATAAACAAATCCATCGAGTCTTTTCATAAGAACTATCGATTTTAATGAATTCTCATTTACAATAAATTATTCTAAAAAAGTACCAATCAAATTTTTACATTATGTGGTATTACTTCATTTGCTTACAGACGATTTAAAACAATGTTTAGTTTCGGAACGATTTTCTTCGAATTAATCATAACGTAATTCGTCTTTTTATCTTTTTACAGGTTTTAAGACAATACAGTTTATAAAAGAAATAAAGAAAAATAATCAGGCGACTATCAATTCGTTGTACCCAATATAAAGTAGCAGTAAAACCTATGCAGATATCTTGATTTTTTAACATAAACCAAGCAACACACATGTTCAAAATATGCATTTTGAGGTTTAATTGCTTACTTTAAAATAAAAAAAAACATTTAAACGCCACATTTTTATAAAAATTATTTTTACATTATAAGGAATTTTATGCATAATAATGGATTTGCAAAGCATATGTGAATATTTTTGTGAGAAATGCTTATATGTTTGTGTATTATTTGGAATGGTAAATCAGAAATCCATAAAATTATAGTTGATTTCAGATTGAATTGCTTCCAAAAACTGTTTTTTCTATTAATTAAATTTCAATATTTCTTCAAAAACTATATCTGTATTCCTCACAAAAATCAACAAATAACACCCATAATTGTTGGAAATATTTGGAATATGTTAAATGTAAGCTTTTAAAAAAATATGCTTACGAAAGTAATTAAGTTACAAATCCGATCATAAATAATTTTATGCAAGAGATTGATTAAAATATAGCATTTAGAATTAAATGCAAAGATAGTATAGGGTAAAAGGGAAAGTTATATTGTATGCATACTATTTAGATCCCGGAGAATCAATTTATAAAAGAAATAGTTCATATTTTCCTCACCAGAAGCAAAACTGAAATCTATATTTAGATAGCAAAATAGGTATTAAAAGTGCTTCTTAAAAATGCATAATTTTAATACGATTGATTAAAATTATTTTTATCTCAGAATTAAGCTCACAAAAATGTGTTGAATATGTTTTCCTTGCACATTCAATACTAGTTCATTTTCAAAATAATGCTATAAAAAAAGCAGCGCATTTCTGAAATACATTCAGGCTTGTGTGGATCTTTAAACCGGATAAATTATCCACTATCTGAAATACATATATAGTTTTAAAAGATTTTCAAAGGCAAAAATTAAAAGAAAGAATATCAGACATAAAAAAAATGTTGAATGATCTACATTATTCAACTGTTTTGAAAATGACAAGTAATATTAAGAAAAGGGACGTAAACATAAAAAAAAAAATCAATTTTAAAACGTAAAACTGTCAGTCAGTCATGAAATTTTTTTTCCTACTATTTACAGTACAGTGCCACACTCCCCTGGTGAGAGAAATATGAACTATTTGTCCATGGTTTAAGTAGTATTTTTTACAAAAGGGCACAGTGTTTGATTGTTCCTTAAACAACTATAATTTTCGTCACTGTATATAAAAGAAAAAACAATTGCATATATACAAGCGGATTAATATAAAACACAAAAGCGAATATATACAAATAGAAGTAACTTGTTGTAATAATAAGTGTGTAGTCGGGTAAGGGTATAGACAAAAGTAAAAAAAAAATCATCGGGGTTTAATATCATCCCCCTTGTCAATTATAGTGAATTTCAATATAAAAAATTCAATTTCGTAAATTATTTCTGCTCCATATATTACCAGCTTTAGCAGGGAAATGTAAAATAAATCTCTGTCTGTCTGTCTATATATAAAGATGAATTTTCCTTCTATGTCATTTATATAAATCAATAGTGTTTATCAGACATTGGTGAATTTCGCTTCAGAACAAAAGTGTCAATTTTTCTGTTAAAAAATGATGAAAAAAACTGTTTTATTGTTTTTTTTAACTACATTTTTGGAAAATATCTAAAATGAATTTTTACATTATTCGAGACTAAGAAAAATCCCCAATTCTTAATGAGACACGAATTCCCGTACAATTTTCTCACTAATTTTATTAATTTTTACTTTAATTTGAATACAGTCTATAACAATGGTTTTACTGTTATGATGAAATTCAAACTACTTCCTCAAATAATTCCATGGCTTTGCCAGTGTTAAAATTAAGAGAATTATTTTCTTTGGCTACTAAGATAAGATTTTCACTTCCGTTTTTATTTCGTAGAATATACATTTTTTTTATTTGCATGTGCAATTTTAGCAGTAGACTGATTCATTTAAATTCGTATGTTACAACTTTATCCGATAGCAAGATGAAATTTTGAATTAATCCAATTATTAATTAATATTAATATTTAATGAATAAATTCAATTATTAATAATTAAAAAGTAAGAAAAGACAACATTCAAGTCGAATTAGTTGATCGTTAAAGGCGGCTAGCATTGCATAAAAGAATTAGAACAATAATAATAATAAAATAGAAAATCGCTATAAAGATTAAAAATAAGGAAAGGGAATAATAATAAAGTGAGAGTAAAAGAAAAACTAAAATAATAATGAACACAATCAAATAAAAAATAAAATACCCAACAAATAATAGTGCGGAAACATTAAATAATATAGTTTCAAGAGAAGACGAAATATAAAGTTGGTATCTATAATGTAATATACATTTTGAGGTAATTAATAATAAATTTTTTTAACGGAATACAAAGCACGATGAACGATTTGAATTGTTAATAACTAAATTTACTTACACCAGCTCAATCATGTCTTCGAATCCATTGGGGCCAAGATCTTGCCTTTTCCTCACACTTTCCAGATTATGTAATGTGAAATTCTGAGGCTAAAAGTACAAAAAAAAAAAAAAAAAAAAAAATGAATGCCAAAATAACATTGTTTAAATTCTGCAGATTTAATTTCTTAAAATAAAAAACAATTAGCATAAAACTTTAATAGCTGTGTCAGAAAAATGAAAAATTTAGTTGAAATTAAATATTAATTTTATTACAATATTTGAAAATCACGTTGACTTTGGTTTGGTTTAGTTATGTTAACGTCTCGTTTGAAGCAACACTTTGGCTATTTTGAGACGGACCTCGTAATTTTGAACCGCGGTCAGATGACGAGGACGACACCTGAGCTGGCACCCCCCCCACCCTCTCCACACCAAACCACACCAGTGGGAGGACGTTTGGTCAGGACGGATTTAACGTGCACCCCATTACACGACGGTTCTTCGGTGGAATCGGGTGTCGACCCTGAAACCCTCCGGTTCCGAAGTCGAGACCTTACCACCAGGCCCTTAGGGAAGTTTAATTAAATTAAACCAAGTGTATGGATCTACGTCAAATGACCATTGACAATTTAATTTTAGTGTTTATTGAACATTTCACTTGTCACCGAGGTCTGTATCAGGTCAAGTTCAGTTATGTTAACGTCTCGTTTTAAAGCAACACAAGGGCTATTTTGGACCTCGTAGTTTTGAACTGCTGTCAGATGACGAGGACGACATCTGAATTGGCAGCTTCCACTCCAAGCTTCCTCACCACACCAGAAGACCGTTTTGTTCTGACGGATTTAGCGTGCTCCAGGCCTGTTAACACGGCGGTTTTTCGAGGGAGTCGGGTCTCAAATTTGAAGCCCTCCCGCTCGAAAGCCGAAACCTTAATACCAGGCCACCATGGCCTTTATATGACAACAAAGAAGAGTCATACTGGTTTCCAGTTTCCATTTTTACAAATCATGAAATGCTGCACTCAATGAAATTTAAGAAATTGCCAACCTATAGATGATATTCATTTACGTGCAACTACATGTAAAATAAAATATTACTAGGGAATTAAACCCCCTACTCTGTCCACTCATCTCCTTCCAAGAATCACTTTAAGATTCGATTTGGATCATTACGTAATCTCTGCACGATTTGCTCGCAAGCCATATAGTTACGCATTTCTACTAGTAATAAGATATTATAAATTATAGTCATTACTAAAAGACCAGTTAAATTATTCAAATTTCAGCAATTATTAATTTTTCATCAATCAGTAAAACATAAATGATCTATTTCTAAAATTAAAATTTCTTGGTAATAGAAAGAGATATATGCAAATGTTAGAGGGCAAAAACGCATAATTCTAAAATGTTAAAAAAAAAATCAAAAATTGAATTTATTTCTCTTCTTATGTTTTGATAAAATGCATATCATCAGAAACTGGTGGACATTATGTTAAAAACAGCGAAATAATCGCTGAAGGCAAAAGTAATAATAAGATAAATTGACTCATTTCAATCAACTTTGATGAAGTACATCTTATAAAAAAGTGCGCCATATAACTTTAATTTTATATTTGATCAATAATGATAAAGCATTCTAAGTGATTATCTATACTTCGAATTGGCGACTAAAACTGATGATATCTCTGTAGTTTGGAAATTATGCTCCGTACCTAAAAAGGTTTTACACTTCCATTTCGTTCATTCCGACAGGAATGAATGCTTATTATCTTATTATATTATTATCATATGCTTATTATCTTATGAATGCTTCTTCAACGCATTTATAAAACTTGATTATCATATTAGAAATTACCTAAATATTCGCAACAGATAATCAGAATGCGATCAAAATTGTCACTCCTTTATGATTTCTGCTTTGACTCTTAGATCAGATAAACATTTCCTATTTAGTATACAAATGCATTCATTATATTATTATTAAAAGCCGCCTTAGATGACCAGCATACAAGCAATATTAATCTTATGTCAACTATAACTTTGATAAAATACATCTCAATTACAAAAAAAAAGGAAATAATACTTTGATTTAAACCTGCACAACAAACATACAGTATTCTGCACGATTTACCATTTGTTACATGAAATCAAGAAATCGGTCTCGTAATGATAATCTTTTATTTTGAGATATTTCTCAAAAGTTTAGGAGGGGGAAGTGGGGAGGAGCTGATAACGTATCTAGGTGTTAGGAGTATTCGTATGAAAAAAAAAAAATCAAAATTTGTACGATTTGTGGAATAAATATTATTTCTGTTTAACCATAGATAATAGACACGAAGTAATATTTCTGGAACTTCTCTCAAAAAATGGAGGATGGGTGAAAAGCGGCTGACCATTGATGATATATTTAGAAATCCTAATTTTTCATATGAAGCTAAAGTCCGCGAAATCAGACCAATGGTTGAGGCTGGATGATTATTGATTATTCTAAATATATAGATTCTTTACAAGAAAGAAATTTACTAAAAATTTTCGAACCCAAATGTATTATTTAGTAAAAAACTTGACCCTTCGTTTCTTTAAAAAGAAGAGACATGTTATTAATAACATATGCCAGAAAAAAACCCCACCGACTTTCTACATTTTATCTAAAACAAATTTTAACATAACCTTTTTTACATAAAATTCACTCCATTTGCTGTCCATCCAATTACTGCCCACATGATACATATCAAGTTCTTGGGCGACAGCTTGAAGGAGGAAAGAAACCATAGTACCTTCACAATACAAATAAGCCACCGCGCATTTATTGGCGTGCGCAATTACAGTAACAGTATAACATGTAACATCAAAATCCATGCTATAGTATAACATGTAAATCCATGTTACTGCATAACATGCAACATCAAAATCCATGTTACTGCATAACATTAAACATCAAAATCCATGTTACTGCATAACATGCAACATCAAAATCCATGTTACTGCATAACATGCAACATCAAAATCCATGTTACTGTATAACATGCAACATCAAAATCCATGTTACTGCATAACATGCAACATCAAAATCCATGTTACTGCATAACATGCAACATCTATTATTGTTCTATAAAATAATTCCTGTATGGAATTAAAGATATGGTAGTAGAATCAGTCCCTTACCTTTCCAGAGATGAGAGCTTGTACCGTGATGACTTGTGCTGGTTTGGAGAAATCGACCACTTCTCCGGGTAGAAGGTAGCCGATCCCCGGATCGAACCATACCAAATCCCCCTGTTGAAGAAATAAAATATTTAGAACAAAAGCTGCAATCTTAATAAAAGGAGCATTTTCAGCAAAATTGCAATACAGTGGGTGACCAACACACAAACATGACCTGTTCAAAATCAATTCTTTTTAACAGGTTGCACTCAAAATTTGGGAAGAATGTAAGATTTTCATGTAAATGCTAACCAATAAATTTCATTCAAACTGGATTCCGCTAGTGGGAAACTACGCGAGAACAGAATGCCCTAAGTACCAGAAGCACTGATTCTACCCAGAACTTAATGGCAAATAAGAAATGCGCCAACAGATAACATCTGTAGAATATTTTTGATTGTTTACATGAAATGATGCAAATGAATCCCTGATGCGATGATGTAAAAATAAATGACAACAATACCATGAATTATGCCATAATTAAGTAAATAAATTAAATAACCTTTTTGAGGGCAAATTTCAAATTCAAATATGCCTCCTTTCTTTAGTTACAAGCATCTAATTAACATATAGAAGAAACGGAGGTCCGCCAGAAGATCATGCAATTCTAAAGGGTGCTGCGAGTCTAAAAAGCTAGAAGATCACCAATCTAGCTGATTACATTTATTTATCACTTTTACATACACATGAGCTGATTGACCTACAGATTGCCAGTCTTCTCATAAGCAGATTTTATCCAAAATATGATGCAGTGTGAACTTGTTTAGGGTTGATGGCTCAAAGGCCATTATTGTCCCAAGATGTTGTATTAAATAATTCAGTAACATGTAAATTATTAAAATAGTCATTAATACGAAAATTACATATCTTAAATTGAAGACATAAAATCATGAGGATATAAAACAGAACAATGTGTAAAATGTCCACAGAAAAGCTGTTTAATCCTGATAATAAAAGGTAAGGATTTAAAAAAAAAAAAAGACTTGAAAAAGTGAATATAAGGGCGTCGAACAATCATCTACTCGTATTTTAAAAAGCAAATATTCAATAAGGATATATTTCAGAAAAAATAAAAAAATGATACAGATACAGAATAAAACCTCTCATTTACGTGTCTTTTACAGAAATAGGTTATGTAATCACAAGCTGTAACTATTGTAATGATACAGCATTTTACTTTATATTATACGAATTATAATCATGAAAAAAATTAAAGACATTTTTGACGAATTTCTACTTAGCAGACCTCCCTCAGATCGAAAACACAATTTTGGCGCTATGTGTGTCTATCTTTGTGATAAAGACAACTGAAAAACGTTTAGAGCTAGACGGATAAAATTTGGTGTATAGTTTCAAGACCAAATAAATATTTCTATTACATTCCGTGTAAAATCTATTTAAAGGAACTCGGTATATCCTGTAATTAGAAAGCAAGTTAACACGATAATTATCAAAGATCTCTAAATACAGGAATTTGCTATATATATTGTATATACCTATCAAATTACGAACCAATCCGTTAAGGGGTTGACTGTCTGTCGGTCTGTATTTTCATAAACATTCTGTAGCAAATTTGGGTTTCAATCAATTACAAAAAAAAAAGCATCCAAAACAAGCTTTCGGTTTACTTCTTTTGTATTAACCGCATCACACTGATTAATTGCACAGTATTGAACGCAAACAGGTTCTTCAGAAACTATTGCTTGTTAATGGCATACGATTAATAATATAAACGTGCATTTTAAAAAAATTATACAAGAAAGTGTTGGAGAGATCACTCCCTATAGTTTTTATAATACACTGGGGCTTGGAAAAAAA
>JAPMOR010123539.1:147048-168125 GCA_026543865.1 Argiope aurantia
TCTCACGATTTCGTGAAATGAAAGATATTAATCATATCAAGTGATAGAAAAAAAGAATTTTTTTCGATAAGGTGTAGTGGTCTTGAATTCTTAAGCACAATGACTATTTCTGATGTGTGGTTTAAGCTCCCAGAAAATTCGATGTAGATCTTATGCTTTATGAATTTCTTTTTCTGGCTTAAGAAAAATATTTGATGGAAATATCATAAATGTTAAAGAATTTGATGAATACCGATAATTTAAAAACGCCTGCAGTTCTGAAAAATATTTCTGACATAACGCTTCTACTTTAATCTCTACTAATAATAAAGAAGATTATGTGTTTGTGTTGGTTCTCTACAGGGCAGATCATTTAATAAAGACCTACCATATTTAAACAAATATGGAGAGTAGGAATGATAATCTTTGAGCAATTTTATGAAAACCCGGAGTAATGACTCGAAACTTTGGCTCATATACTGTGATAAAAGTGTAATTCCCGCATAAATTGTGGACCTAGGCTAAGACCAAGATGACTTCGAGTGTTCAGATTTTTATCGTCCTACACCAGAGTTGATTGCTTTGTAATATATGGTTAAGAAAACTAATACTTGTGTGCTTTTTTAGGTACAAAAAATGCTTTGAGCTAAACGAATGAAATTTGTTAGAGTCTTTATACCATATTCCATAAAATTTTGGACGAAATAAGGGGGTTGGTCTAGGCATTGACCTCTGTTGGTCTTCACTTTTGTATAGATTAAGTAATGAACACAAAAACGCAAGCACACATTCGCCAGTACCACTACCATGGCACTGGAGAAAAATAACTCTGTAATATCAATCTTTGCCTTTAATCCAGCGATTTTACTGATTCTAGTATGTGAATTTTGGCGATTAATCGCTGGCACCAGAAAATCGAATGTGCATTTTGGGGTCTTTTCCCGACCAAATGAAACCGAAAGTTCATGCAAAACTACTATTATCATCAACAGACTACATATCAAACTTCATGCATTTTGCATGCTTCGCGCTTTTGAGTTTATTGATTACATCCATACAAAAGTGCAGATCGATCAGCGGTCAATCCCTAGAACCCCCACCGCCGCCTGCCCTATTTCGTTCAAAATTTGAAGGAAATGTGCAAATGTGGTGTAAAGACTATATACCAAAATTCATTCGCTTAGCTCAAAACGTTTGTGTGAGTCCATTGTTGCGTTTATGTGTGTCCATCGTATTCACAAATGGACACACATAATTCAAAAAATATGGTTTTCCGTCTTAAGGAGTTCTGAACTGTGAAAATTCCTCACAAGTTAGAGTTTGAATTTTGTTGAAACATTGATTCTATGCTTTTGGTCGTGGTATAAATAATACGAAAAAAAATTTCCATAAAAAGATAGAAAAATACGTTTAGCCCAGAAATAGAAACTGTCTTGTTACAACTTCTTTATATATGATTTACCTACTTAACTAGTGACCCATGAAAATAAAATTTCAAAACCCATAATAGCAGAATTTGCAAAAGAAAAAGATAAATAAAGACAAAGAATTTCACTTCCGAGGTAATTATGTTACGAGCATCATTTAACTCTTGAGTTTAAATAGTATGCTGGTTTATTACACAGTAAATAGATTAAATAAAATAATTTTCATCCTTACACATAACACTTATAATAGTTTCAAATTAAAAAAAAAATGTTTGTCTCAATAAGTTTATTACAAAAAAGTCTTTCATTTGCTTATAACATAGCGATTTCTAACTGAAATGTAGATATCTTAACCGAATGCAAGAGAGTACTTTAATCTTCTTAAACAAAGCAATTATATATGCTTAATATGTAAATCGCTTACTTGCGGCACAAATATATAAGAGAAAATATTATAAAACCATGCGAGTAAGTATATTCGATTTTTAATAACTTCAGTTCAGAAGATCAGACATATTTTGTGCTGTATCAATGTCTTAACGTATAAAGCAAAAACAACAAGCGAAAATTGATATTTTATAGAATATTCAGTTTAAACAAATAAATAATAAAGGCTTGAAATAAATTGTATATATATGAAGAATAAAGAAATAGGTTCTATCTACAGGGTTAATCAGAATTCTAAAATTTAATGCTTTCAAAACTATTACATATATAATAGCAGTAACGCATAAAAATAAATAAAAACATCTCAAATATTGTTTTTAACATCGTCCAACTGGATTATTGCTCGTCCTCGGATTCGAAAATCCTCCGCATTTTTAAACATGCGTAGAAAGGGTTTATTTGTTTAAAATAGGGATGAGAGAAGATATGAAAGGAGGGGGACTTTAACATTTCACAATAAAGTGAACTTAGGTTATATACGAACTCAGGAGGCGTAAAAACTGCAGGTAACTTATGATATTGTCGGAAAAAGATACTAATTCACAATAAAATGCTTTAGAGCAATTTTTATTTATTGTAAGAAACAAATATTAAATTACGATGAAAAAAAATTGACGATTTCTGTTCTTAAAATTTGTTAAACCATTTTTTTACAACATAATAAAAACTTTTATGTTAAAACATTTCTTTTTTGTTATGCTATTGAATTTTTTAATAACACTTTGAAATAAACAACGGAAGATAATCTCGGTCATATTTAATGATATCATACAAGATATTCTTCGTGCCATTCTTGAAAGCGTTTTCGCCACTTGAACTAACCATATAAGTAATGAATGCGCAATGTTAAGTAAGGAATATAGTATGGTCATAAGCAAGTATAGGAGTGTGGGGGACTGAACGGAAAAGTACCCAATGGGGCAAAAATAAAGGTAAAAAAATAACAAAGAATACCAGAATTGACTCATCCCTCGATGCCCCACCTTTCATCTAGATAGAATCGTCAAAACGTGGTAGTCTCGGGATACTGAAATGAACAGTATCTGAATATATTAGAAATATAGTTAATTCCACAATTCCTTGAGGACGAATTTTATGTTGACAAGATGGGCCCAACCCATGGGAGATTTGGATGTTCATAGCTTGTCTGAATAGCTCATGGCTTTCTCAATGTGGAGTTTCCAGAACTATATATTGGACATGTGAGCAACACTGGTTTATCCTTCATCACGTGACTACCAAAGTTCCACGATCTCACTTAAGGTGATTTCCTTTTAAGGCGATACATTTAAGAGCTTCTGCTGAAAACAGACAATGATCTAAAAGAATGCATCAAGCTGCAGCAAGAAGAATTAATGTGAGTGAAACTTCAAAATGCGTGAAATGAACTTAATTACATACTCGATGTCTGTGTCGCGAAAGGTTCACACATTGAACATTTGTAATTAAAAAAAAAGTTAAAATGGTTTTCCTTTGTTTTCACTTATTATTAATTATATTATGTGCAATAGTTTCGAAATTATAAATATTAATATCTGTCATTCATTTAGGATAATTTTGTATAATGAACTCAAGCAATTTATCTAAGATATGAGGTCTTATATACCGAAAGGTTGCTTTTATATTGTATAAAAGAAAAAAAAAAGAATCCTGATATACCATTTCAACGAGTTCACGAAAAACGAACTATTCTCAAGATTCAATGCAGCACCATTTTTTAGCTGAATGAAAGCGCGTCGATAAAAAAAAATTACAATGATTGGTTGAAATGTGGCAGCTAATCCTTTTCCCACGTTGGAACAATAAACCCACATGTTTTTTTTTGGATGAAGTACAGATGGCCTTCCTTGAACAACTGTTTCAGATCGACCATATTTAATATAATCTCACGACAGAGCTGAAAAATTATCATCAGGTACTATATAATCACAATACATTCGTGAGTAGATGAGGTGCGTGTCAAATATTAAGTAAGGTATTCGAAATGCGGGTATCCTACTTATTATGATCATCTAAATGTTACAGAAAAATGTTCATTGAAAAAATGAACCAACAGGACACTAAGTGAGAACAAAAAACATTAAATTTTCATTAGGGAAAATTATAACGGAAAAAATCTACAACATGAAGGTTTAACAAAGAAGAAAATGCTTTTTATTCTATTCAATAGTAATGATATTACTTAATATAGATCCGAGTTAAAAATTTTATACATGAAAGCTTTTAACAGTAAAAATTAATTCTGTATAAATTAATACGCAATTTCTTACATTACAATCCTTAACCACTTAACTTTTATTTTATTTTCTATCTAATAAGATGACACCTATTTGGGAATATTTTCTTATTTTGATTCAAATGAAAACCCGTTGAATACTTATCTATGTATTTGAAGTAATTTTAATTTTGAATTATAATCGTTATCAATGGTTTATTTTTTGGTTACAACTATCAAAATTCGATAAATCGATGCGTGCGTGGCACTCAGGGAAAACAGTTAAGCAGTTAATTATACAGCATTGGAAATGAAGACAACATCTATTATTTTAAGCACCATTAAATAATTATTTTAAACTAATAAAAAAGTTATTATTCATCATCGAAATGTGAATGAATGATGAAATTCATTATTCATCATTGTCAAGGATTCGAGAACCCACAGTTCTATTCTTCTAAATGAATCTATTCCATCTTCCAATTTTCAGCATTTCCAATTAATTTATTACATTTATTTATTACATTATTTATTACATTATTTGTTACATTTATTTATTACATTATTTGTTACATTTATTTATTACATTATTTGTTACATTTATTTATTACATTTATTTATTACATTATTTATTACATTTATTTATTATATACTCTGTTATTTTATACATTTAATAATATCAATGTACTTTAAAAGCACTTGTAGATCTAATGATTATACCTTCTTTGTCGCCATTCTTGTCTTCCATTCAATTATATTTCACCATAAACATATCTCAAACATTTCTTTCAAAAATTGCTCTGAAGATATTCGTGAGTTTGGGTCATGGTTTCGTCATTTGATCGCGGTTCAAAATTAAGAGGTCACTTCCAATATAGTTCTCGTATTACTTTGAAACGGGTTATAATTAAGCTAAATCAAATATAATGTAACAAAACTGGGTCATATTCTAAGACTCTAAAGTGTCTGAAGTCTGACAGTGAGATTCATATGGGCAAAATGTTGGCTTAAATCAGTTCAGATTTAAAGATTCTTTTTAAATAGAAAATGCACAATATTTATCATTTTTTAAAAATTCATTTTGGATCTAACACACAGCTCCAAACTTGCCAACCGCTCCCAATCTATAAGAACCCACAACAATAAAAGAATTGGAATAGATCTTCTCTACTAAGAATTGGGATATATTTTGACTAAGATGGTCACAAAATTCATTTTAATTCCTTCTTGCTGGAAATCCCCTTTTGAGAAAAATAAATGTGAATTCTGAATTTTACAAAAATCGAACAATTACTAAAAGTCTGCCACTTAGAAATGCTAGATTTATTATCTTGAACAACTTATTTCTACATATTCAAAATCTTCTGAACTGTAGTAAATATAGAGGAATTCGAAAATTACTACTTGCAATATATCAAGTAACAGATAACATCTATTCATTTCCTGCCCGTAAGGCAGAGTTATCGGTCCGTCGCTTAAATCCAATTCGAAAACTTGCGTATTGTAATCTGCTGTTGTGTATGAAGCGTTGAATCTTTCAAGAGAAAGCTTCTTTTTGTGAACGATAAGATATGATTAATATATAAGAAAAATCATTATAAAGTATGCGTAAGGTTAATTCGTCCAAACATAGTAACAAAAAAGGCCAATGTGCTTGAGTTAACGGAATGTTAGGGCCCGAGATTTAGAACTCCTGAGTATGGTTATTGGTATGAAGAAAGTGACAAGATAATTCAGTGCTAAGATAATTCTATGTTCAGAGCGTGTAAGCTTGATTTATGGATATATTCAAATCATATACCATTTTTAAATTGTAGCGTATTATATAAAAATATAAAAACTGGAAATATGATGTAATTGGATAATTTTATTTAATAGTTATTTTTGAATCTACTAATTGGCCAGCTGAAGGGGGAACAAAACCCCAACAAAACAACAACAACAAAAAAATTGGAAAATGCGTCACGAAAAAGGCATTTGTTTATCAACAATGTATGTATTCTTTTGTTGTTTCTTGGCTTTTTTTTCGTACAAAAATAATGTTCGAGATTTTCCGCTCAGAAGAGTTCTACTGCTCCTGTTATATCTTCATTGATCGTTAATGATGAGACACTCAACCATTTTAGAGACAAAGTTTGAAAATTAATATTATGTTGTGTGTTGTGACTTATGGTACTTTAAAAGCCCACTGATAGTTATCTGTCAGCGATTTAAGCCGAGTGAGCGTCTCTTGTTTTTTCAGTAGCGCCAACTAGGGTCAAGAGTACGACTTAACAATTCACACGTCACAACCCATTTTAAGTGGCGAACTTCATTCATGCATTTCATTCGCTCATCCATAGATCGTAATTTAGACTCGAATCAGAGAACAATCACCTCTGAACCAGTACCCCCAGTGGTATTACTCTCTACATGGAGGACTTTGTGATAACGATAGATTTATACGTGCGCCAGTCACCACACACACGGAAAGTCTATGGCCGGTGGGGGTTCGAACTCAACTTAAGGGGTGTCAGTACAACGCCTTACAACGAGTCTATCTCACCTATTAATAATATATATTTCTTGCATTATCACATTTTGTTCTTTTTTTTATATAAAGATGATTTCAGTAAAAAAAAACATCTTTAAATTAGAATGTTTTAATTTGCAATGAATGATATATTAATAATGACTCTTCTTCAAATCTTCTCGTATATTTATGTGCACAATTCAGCGCATGTCATCTTTAATTTCTTAGTAAGGTACACAGGATCAAGAAATATTTTGGATCTCATGTGACTGAAATTTGATAAAGGTTCAAAATTTGATAAAGATCTACGACCTTGATGTCAAATCACTTATCAAATGCCATTTATCTTGTCTGTCGAGTTTTTGATTAATCCTGATCATAGACACGATAAGATGAACAATTAATCCATTGGCAAATCAGATCGATATTTTGATAATGATATATAACATATAAATAAAGCTCTCTCTCTATATGTGTGTGTGTGTGTGTGTGTTGGCGCTCTACAGGCCAGGTCATTTGACCTACAGCTACCAAATTTGGTACATGTATACCTTGAAGGTCTAAAATGTGCACCTGGGGTTCCTTTTTTTGAATTTTTAATTAGAATTTTAATTATTAAATAAAACTAATTTTCCCGCCAAAAAATCTTTTTTTTCCCCTACCGCCAAATGAGTAAGGCCTCAGTTTTTTTCCCCAACAGTAATGAGGCTAGGCTTAAGATTTTTCGGCCGATTATTTCAAACGATTCTGTTTATTTTCTTAATGTTTGATGCATTTGAAATTAAACATTGTTAATTAATCGATATTTCAGATTCATTCTGAAGTACTTTTGAATTAAAATGAAATAGAATAAAGTAAATTAAAAATTTTAATCTGCATAGCGTTACCCCAACTGGCGTAGAAAAGCTCAAGTATTTGCGTTACCGTAACTGGCATTGAAAATTCACGCATGCGCATTGTGGTCTGATTGTTGACATGACAATCATTATCAACGGATGATTTAAATTATTTATAGATTAGTTGCATGCTTTTGTAATTAAATTGTATTTATGTCAGTTATATATTTTTTGTATATGCTTATATTTTTAAGTACATCGTTTTTTAAGTAGTTTTTTAACCTGTTTTCAACAGATTATTTTAAAAGATTCGTTTTATTTACTTAGTGTTTGATGCATTTAAAATTAAACATGGTTAATTAATCGATCTGGTCATGATGAATCTGAGAAAATGTTGACAAATTCTTGAGATATTACATAAATTAAGAAAGATATTCTTTAGCGCCCATAAAGTTTAAACGCTGAGTGACTGTTTTCAGTAATCAGATTACAAAAAAAAAATACTTTGTTTCAGTAAAAAATATTATTATATTAATTGCAGATTAATCCTTTCCACTTTAATTTAAGTATAAATTCTACGGGAGCTAACAGAAAATTAGAGAGATACATATTACGTTATGACTGAAGGCGTTTATAATATTATGAGTGAATTATATGACTATCAAAATTTGAAGTTTTAAAATATTTTGATGAAGAAGCTATTAAAGTAGGAATTGCATAAAATATTTAATTATTAAAATTTTAACGAACATTAAGATTGGCGAACCGGCTGGTCGCCAAAGGCGGCTAGTATAACATAAGTACAAAGCTATCAGACAAATTTCAACCTTTCTACTTTTTGCTTTTTTTATACAGTTATTGTGTTTCTACAAGAAAAGTAGGAACAATTCCATAAAAATAAATTTTTTCGGACTCGAGGAGATCTAAGTATGGGGAGATTCATCATTTTTCGATTATTATACCATTCGATTTCTCTTTGAATACAGAAATTTTATAAGTAAATTTACATGCTTTTGGAATGATTGAAGAAAACTATTCAAGTTTAATGCAACAGCATCAAATTCCGAAAGGAAGATAAGTCCAAAATCTAACCCATTATTACTCAGAATGCGCACTTTTTAAAAGATCTGAGATTCAGTAATGCAAACGGCGGAGAAGCGTAAATCCCAGAAAATTGCTTGCACCAGTAAAAATGCTTTTTCACAAACGTACATCTTTACTAATAATAAAGGGAAATGTGTGGCGACGCTGTAAGACAGTTTGACCTAAAATATACCAAATTTAACCCATACATTGGAGAGTAAATATATATTCCTAGGAAGGATTTTTTTTTGCAATTTTAATTCATTAAAAATTAACCGAGATATTTGTGTTTTTACGCGATAACTCAAAATATATTACGGCATAAAATTTTTTTCAATATTTTAAACTTAAATTTTAAATGATGCCAAATTTTATTACCGTGCAATTTTTTTTCTAAATTTTGGGAGCTTAAAAAAATTTTTTTTTCTACAATATACATTACTGTTGCAATAAAATTTAATCCTTTTCAATGCATCATTAAATATTTAATTGCGTAATTTTCTACCATTGTTGAAAGCTAAAAGATTCAGGATTGTGAGCCAAACGCGAGTTTGGCGTAAGAAATTTGGCAGAATTCTACAGTATTTGGCGATTTTTCGCTTCTGCCCGGCTAACGGAAAAGTATTAAAAAAAAATAAAAAAAAACCTCAATATCTCAAGCGTTCTTTATGTTATTACAGAGACTGGAATAGCAATAAATGTCCCAAGTAGGATGAGCTATCTAATTAGAAGGCTAAATAAATTTAAAGATGGTTAAGATTAATCCTCATCAAACTGTTATTCGAGGATATCTTTGTTCACAAAACAATGTCGCCAACCTCTTCATGATTCTTTTAATTTTGGACGAGAAAGCTGCACCATTCAAATCAGTAAGCGAAAACAAAAAAAGATAAAACAACACCAGAAGCATTTGAAACAAATGCAGGCGACCTCAAATCATAATGAATGCGTGGGAAAATTAACAGAACAGCGTCCTAATCGCAAAAGATATTTACTTAAAAGTTTTAATCTGTTCCTCATAGCTCTAGGGTTCTAATGTGAAGGAATTATCCATCATCGCTTAAACCATTGTTTAAAAATTTGTTTACTTGTATACATCTGCTGCAATCGGGACAGATGGTTTAGCATCCCATGTGGGAGTGGTTTGACATGTGTGGGACAGTAAAAAGTGTAACACATTCAAGTTGACTTAATAGGTTATACACCATCAAGTTCTATTTTTTGTTTATTTCAGCTTTTCCTCTCTGAGAAGATTTGATCCAATTCTTATCTCTTAATACGATTAAATTTACGTTTATAATTATGAACTCTTGTGTTCATCTAAATGAAATGTTTAACATATGTGAAGAAATTCTATATTCTCTCAATAGAAATTTAATTACATAATTTCTTGTGGTATAATCTAAAGCGATAAGATGTCCTCAATTACACAGTTTAAGATACTGTGTTCTAAATTCAAAAGAAAAAAGAAAAATTCGAACTTTTAATCTGAAATATTGAAATATGATAATGTATTAAGTATGATTCGTTTGTCTTGTCATCGTCTATTGTGATTGCATCGAATTCAATACATAATCGTTTCCACTATACGCGATTTACAGAAAAATCACAGTCTATAAACATCCTCATGATAAAAGAAATTCAATATTTAAAAATATGTTTAAAAATTAATTATTAATAAACTACAAAATTCTATATTTTTGCTGAGTTGAGCAACAGTTGATCAAATATCACAGTAATTATTCATAAATTTACTATTTTATCACAAGTGCTTATAGAAAAGAAATGCAATGTTACAAAACTAGGCTTAATGCTAAATTTTGAAAAACATTATGTGAGAATAAAATTTGCATTACTGAACTTTTACTGTTTTGCAATTCGAAATGATGCAAATGCTTCAAAGTTATTGAAAAAAAAACATTAAATTTTAATTTTTTTAAAGTTTAATTTCAATACTAAAAATTTTTTCTTTGTGAACATTTACAGTCCAAAAAGAACTGAAGTGAATTCTAATTGTAATACATCTAGGTACAACAGATGGTCTTTTAGACAATTTAGAGCATTCTTTTTTTTTCGCACAACAGTGCTACAGATGCTATGTGAAGTTAAAAGCGTTCTCACGCTAGAACTCCTCAGTACTAATTAAATGTTTTTCATTCAGACAAAAATGTAACGAAGATTAATTCTAAAATTAGTTTCTGAAGAATTTTCCTCCCTATGTTGACTATGCATCGAATAAAATCTTATTTTACTGAGTAATCTTAGTTTAAATAATTATTCCTTTGAACATTATTCAATTCCTTCTGTATTCTTCTACATCACGAATGTAGAAAAAGAAGTATTCAGACATCCTAGATTAGTCTCCAAAGTCGATGTTTCGAATTGCTGTTTCGATATGATATCACTCATCCACTGTTTTCGAATTGGGCAATCTATACTAAACGGCGGGGGGGGAGGGGAGAGGGGACTATTTGATTAAAAAGGCATCACCTAATTGGCCGAATAAATGTTTGAAATTTTTTGCGAATTAATAGAATGTATGAGTAGCATTAATATTTCAAATAAAATTAATTGGTCAGATTCCTAAATATTTATTAATTTCACTTAGTTATTATAATTTTTACAAATACTAGACGTCTACATAAAAATTTAACCGTGGATACAGTGGTGTTAACGAGTCCTAGTAAATAGATAAGAACATATATTCTTAGGAAATAAAAAAAAATACCAACACCGATCATTAATATATTGATCAAAATAAAATGGATTGAAACGTGAAATTAAATACATTTGTTTATTTTAAAAAAATGCTTCACAATTTGCATATCTAAGGGACCCAAAATACTTAAATTCACCTTTTTATCCCATTTCACTATTTTATGGAAGGTTCCAAACTGAAGCTCGTAAAATGACTATCGAAATTTCCAATTATTTGTCTCATTAACACTAAAGCTACCACGAGCGGGTCATTTGACCCGCTTCCAATGGCAATTCCAATGTATCGGTGAAATGCCGGTAGGTTTAGTGTTAAAACAATTTTCGGGCCCATATTTAAAAAAAAAATGAAAGAAGAATTTGCGGCAGCTGAATTTAAGTAGTTGATTAAATCGTCCATGTAGTTTAACTAATTCGATACTAGTCTCACATAATGAGCCGTCTACCAGTTTTTTCATCCAAGCGCAGTGTTACAAATATGTGGCAAATATTTTGACCTTACAATGAAAGTTTTCACCAAATCTCAAATTAAACTTATGTTTTCTGTTATAATGCAATAAAATTTATTCCTAAAGTATAAGACAACGTTTGGAATGAATTTTTTAAAAAAATGATTTAAAACTATAATATTTTTGAAATTCTGCATAATATAGATCGAAAAAAAAATCGACGAAACCAAAATATATCAGTTAAATGTCAAAAGTTTTTTAAAAATTGAAAAAAAAAATGAGCGCTTTGGCTAAAAAAAGAGATATACAGAAAATACCTTCTTCTTTAAAAGTTTATCAAACGATTCGCTTAAAATCTTGCAGATAACTTAATAAACATATTTCCAATTCCTAAACAAACAAAACAAAAAAAAATGCTTCTATTTCATCTTTAAATATTGAAGTTCGACTAAAAAATCAATTTTTTTTCACACTGTGAAGCATTAAAACAATTACAGAATATTTTTAAATGAAGATTGCTTATTCTGTAGTTCAAGAATTACACAACATAATGAGAAATTTTAGTGCGAAATTCGAACAGAAAGTGCGTATTAAATTTCCAATGTTTTTCGTAAGAAAATTCTGCCAAATTTTAGAATTTGACAAAATAGCATTTTAAGATTGTAAAATAGCATTAAAATAGGCATTGTGCAAGCATAAAAACAATTTAATTTCCCAAAGAATAAGCTTAGAAACAATATACAAATGGTTTTAAAAAGATTGTTTAGAAATTAAAAATGTATGACTCAAAAATTCTGTATTTCTTGCAGAAAATGCGTTTTCAAAGTAGGCGTGTATCTTAATTTTCCGATATACTATATTTTTCTAAAAAAAATGAGAAGGAAAGAAAAAAAAAGGTAAAATCTATATATTTTGCAAATAAATGGCCCATAGCTACTACGTATTGTAGAGAATTATGAAAAACATACAGGACAAACAATCGGACTGTGCTATAATATTCAAATATAACAGTATATAAACAATTATACCGTGTATAAATGTTTTTAAATATATAGATTTTATGGATACCACTGCGAAAAAAAATATTTCATTTCCTTTTCTCTTCACAATTTAATTCATTTCTATGGCAACTAATAACATATTTAAATAATAAAATATCTAAAATGGTGGATCATATTTTTATTTTTTTCCTTTGACGGGAATTGATTTATTTTAAAACGATGCAATATAAGATTTTTTATTATAAATTACAGTTCAGAAAGAAATGCACAGACAAATATTATTTGAAAAAACACCTGAATAAGAACAGTATCTTTCAATACTTATTGGTTTATTTTCTTATTGAAATACGATTTTTTTGTTAATTCAGCAGCACAAGGGATCTTCCTATTCTAAGCAACGCTGAGATCAAGAAGAAAATGAAAATCAACTGAGGCAAAACACACAATTCCTTGTCCTCTATTTTCTTTAAACTGGCAAATTTGTTGTTAATTGAATTAGCGAAAATGACTCTTTGCATACTTTCTAATAAAAGGTTTTATCCTTCTCCCCCACATAAAATTGCGTAAATCCACGCATACCTTGCATGGCATTGCCGATCAATAGTTACAAAATATTGATCTTGGGTGTGATTGATGTTAGTATATTTATTAAATCTATCGTTTGTCAATGGCGTATGAATAATAGTACCCAAAAATCGTTATAGAAATATGTATTTTAGACGCGTGTTTCATAATATAGAATTTCTATTTTCTATTTCTATTTTCATAATATATAATAGAATTTCTATTTAATATAGAATTACAATTGTACTCACAAAATCACATACCAAATTTCCTTTATTTAAGTCACTGCATTTATGAGTTATTACGTACATGTATGTGAAAAGTACAGACTAAGAGATAGTCAACCCTTAACAGAGATGAGTCAAAATCTGATAAAAATGTACATTTTAGGTGCTAAATCTGTGAAATAAATTTTATCAATTTTTTTTTTCTTCTTTTATTTCGTAATTATCGTATTTTCGTTTGTACTCGGATAACCATACAGACATCCTCTAAATGGATGCCATTCAAAAATTGGATAATCGACAAATATAATTAAAGACCATATACCACATTTCATCCATTCAGCTCAAAGCATTTTTCAGTTATATTCCCAAACAGACAGACATAATTCCAAAAATATGTTCTTTTGTGCTGAAGGAGTTCTGAAGAGTGGCGATTGGCCGAAATCACGAGCTCGAATTTTTGGGAGACGACTACTTTCTCTTTCGGTACTTCGTGTAGAAGAAAGTAAAAGTTATAAAAATTGGATTCTATATGCACAGTAAAAATAATAAGGAAAAAAAAAATATGGAAACAGATAATAAGCCTCGGTGCACACATACTGCTTGTACATGAAAACTGAGCGGAAAAAATTGTTTTTGAATTGATGAAAAAGGGATAAAAGTAGGAAAATTGCTGTAATCTATAAATATAATTTCGTTATTATTCTTTCTCAATTGCGTACTTAAATTTAAATTAGCCATTTAGGGTTTTTTTATTATCACCTCTTGTGTAAATAAAAATAATGATGTAAACATTACTCCGGAGAATATAAAAAGTAGAGCAAGAGAAAAGATTAATAAATAATTTAAATTTTGGAGAAAAAAAATTAACAAAAAATGTATGTTTCTGGATAAAATTATTTTTTTAACCATACAATAACAGACATTAGAAATAAATATAAGAAACTGGAATACAAAAAAGTTATCCAAAACAGTAGGAAAATTCACTAAAGCGGGTGACGACATAAAAAATTAAAAAAAAAAAAGAATTAAGCTTTTACACATTTTTTGGCAATGTAATTTTGACAAATGCATATATAATCTTTTTGTCCACAACATAATTATATCTATTAACTGACTTTTTACTTTTTCGTATGCGAAAAATAGAGAAAATATACTAATCACCAAAAAAAAAATTCGAAGCCGAGATTTTGTCAAATTTCCATGCTTTAGACCTCGCTGAGCTTCAAACATATATTTTTGGAAAAAGTCCGTCCATCTGTCTGCGATAAAAAAACGCATTGAGCTAGACGGATGAAATTAGGTATACGGTCTTTACACCAAATTTGCAGATTTCTATCAAATTTTCAGTAAAATCTATTTAAAGAAGGTCAGTCTGTCCGACTGTTCGAATGTAAGTTAATACGACGAATAAAAAAGAAGAGTGCTAGATGGATAAAATTAGGTATACAGATATAAAAGGTATAATATAGAAACCCATAAGAGTTTGAGCCAAATGCAATTATGGGTTGACTGTCTGTAGGTCTATGCTTCCAAAACCATGTATATACGATAGATCAAAAACGCAATGATTTAAATATATCAAATTCAGGACGTGATTTTGTGACTACAAGTGCAGTTATGCGCCAAATTTTTATTTCAACCGGTTGAGAAAGAGCGTGAATAAAATACAATTTCAATTTTTGGATACTATTAACACATGCCAGGGATTAATCGCCCTAACCTCGCCAAGGATGCCACGATATATACAGTAAAAATGTTCAATTCACGCCAAAGGTCAACATTTCGTAACTATTGTACGCCAATGTCATGCAAGATGTTCTCTGGCATGATGTTTATTAAAAGTTTTCAGGAGACCATTCAAGCTAGTTTTAAAGTGTCTAAAGTTAAAGTACCTTTTGAATTTAAAAAATAGTGAAAGCCAGCAACTGTGACCATATGAACTATCCATATTCACATCCAAACCATACTTCAAACTCATTGAAGAAATTAAGTATAAAAAGTTAGAGCACTATTACATATAAATAATGTAGTACAATATAATTTAGTAAATATCTTTTGAATTTCTAAAATATGAATAGCCATACAAATTTACAAAAAAATCTATGAATATTTAATGAACACTGTTTTTGGCCGGATTAAGATTTAACACTATTATGCAATTGAAAAAGCACCCACATTTTATTACGTTATTGACATCTAAGCAAAAATACATACATCACGTATTATAATCTTACTTAGAAATATTTCATTCCTTTGATTTGGTTTAAAGAATAATAATCAAAATAAACGGAACTTTTCTATGTTTGAATTTAAAACAAAATGTTTTACAAAAATCATTTATTGTACATTTAAAATGTTTAGTTCATCTTTTACACATGGCCACTTTTCCTTATCAATATACGACCGAAAGCCTATCGCACAAAAACACATTTGACCAAGACATGTGCCAAAAAATACTTCCACCAACTATAATTTGGAACTCTAAGGGTTTGCGTACGGGCATAAATCACTCACTGGACAGAAGAACTCAGATTAAATCTTCAAAACGCAACATTTTGAACAGAAAGGACTTATTGAAGCAAAAGCAGAAGAGATGGTGATCCACAACTACCTGTTTAGGATCATTGATGCTTAGCTGATGGATAACATATCCGGCTTAGCGATCATTTGTTTCGAAGAAAAGCAGTAGTATTTGGCCATTTCACGAGCCTATGATTTCGACAATACTGAATGCTTAGAACTTGAGTTGTCCTCCTCTATGAATATAAATAACTTGGAAAGGTTCTATTTTTCACAATTTATATCGACTGAAACAGTATTATTTCTTCCAATATAAATATTGAATAACCATTTGAGTTGTCTTGAAAAATAAATGTAAAAGCACGTTGGATTTAGACATAGATATTTTATTTGAGCTGAATTTTTAATTTAATGTTCACCAACTTTCTATTGTTATTTATACTATACATACGTAAAACATAATTTAGCAGATGCGTGGCCGAGAAGAAGAAACTTTTGGAAATTTTAACTTTGATTTCATCTCGGGAGGCATATTATGTACAAGAAAGAAACGTCAGTATACATAGCTATATGAGAGCCAAAGAGCAAAAAGGGTTCGAAATTTTCTCTTCAGTGGTTTTTACTATGAGATTCTTATACGGATTTTTTTGACACGTGCAGTCCTAGGAAAGGAAAATTTAGATATCTTTAAAAGAATGTTGCAAACCTTAAGGACTTTTATCCCTTTGTTTGGAGAGTGGGAAAATGTTGAAGTGAGCAGTTTTATATAGAGCGTGTATAATTAATTAAATTAATAAAAAGCGGAAATTGGATCAGAAAATAAAATAACGTTTTAGAATGAAGCTAATATGGGCTAAATGAAAATAAAAATTGGGAAATTAATTAGGATTTAAAATAGATTTTAAAATATCACTTCATATATACATTAAATACAAGTGCACACTATCAAAATTATTTAACAAAATATCAGAAAATTTAATTAAGAAAATTTTTTATTGTCATGCATAATTTTAAATTTTCGACTGCCTGTTAGTTTATAGTTAATAAAATTACAAAAAAAAATTGAAATATTAATTTATAAACGCAACAATGTAATAGAAAATGTCAATTATTTAATACTAACATATTTCATAATTTGATATTTCATAATGTTTGATTTTATTTTCGCTCGATAATTCGTAATTTTGTATTTTAGGCTTCTGTTATAAAAGTGTAAAAACTAATAGCATGAGTTTTTCCAAAGGTAGCATATTTTGGTAGCTATACTGTTTAGTTTCACTGCATATTGAAAAGAATCGAATATGCATTTTGTACATTTCTTATTACTTAAATTGAATCAAATCCATTATCTCGAAAATTTGAAAACAGATTTCATATTGTTACAAACCTGCAATTCGGCTTCCCAGCATAGTTTGTTCCATCAATAGAAAGAAAGTTTTACAGTCATCTGAATGGGACTAGCACGTCGGAGGTCCCAGAGCTTGGCGACAAACTTGGCGACCAATTTGGCTACTTTGACGCCAAAATAGATTATACCCGAAACTTCGAGAATTTTCCCGATCCGTCCAGTAGGAACCGAGATACGCCTCGAACGTTCCTGATTGGTTGAGAGGCTTCTAGCCCCGCCTCCTGAGACCTATAAAAGGGGCTGCGGCTGCCAGAGAGTCAAGTCCGAGTTGGGAGACGACGAAGCCAGTAGTCGAGTAGACGACGAGTAGTCCGAATACGGAGCTGAAAAGTCAGTAGTCAGAGTGGACGGAGTGGTCGAAGAAGAGTAAGCGGAATCGACGGAGCGAAGTCAGTAATCCGAGCCAGAGTCGGAGAAGTAGAAGTGACTGAGTCAAGCTCGTGCTGAACTGAGCTGTGCGCTACTGTCTGCAGTAGATTCTGGTTGTATGCTGCTGTGTATGCTGTTGTATGCTACACGTCTCGGGTGAAGATAATCGTCTTCTGTGCTGTATATAGTTGACGCTTTTGTGCTGTCCTGTGTGTCTTCGTGTAAATAAACGTCGTTGTTTTTATTCTACTTCTGCCTGCTGATTGAGCGTTCTCCACATCATATAACTTCCACTATCCAAACGAACCCCGGTAAAAGAAAATTTCGTAACAATATTCTAAATTTCATGCACCTAACATTCTGTAATTTTTTAATTTATCACACTTACAAAAGTACAAAAAGACATATTCAGACTCAGTCCGTTCTTGGATTTCTTATGTAATTATACAAGGATATATTGTAGTAATAAAGCAATAGGTGGAATTTCTATCTCTCTATCTATCTCTTCTCACTTTTGGAATGAATGGATTTACATACGCATGGTGTATAACGCATAAAAGGATTTCGTTCAGAATTTATATCAAAACCTTAGATATTTATCAAAGACCGAATACAAATTTTTTTTATAGCCGGTATAGCTGGCAACATTTTAAAATCATATCTGCCGCCAAGACATAATTATAAAACATTTTTTTTCACGTGGTGATGATGGGGGCACACAGTGAGGTAGGTCTAAACTATTGTCATCGAGATCTGGAGGAATTATAATTTTGTCAAAAAATTCAGATTTTTTTTTGTAAAGTCTGTGCATAAGAAAATAAAAATTGAAACTGTACTCTCCACGACTCTTTCGTATATTAAAACAATATGTTGCTTAGTACTGTATCATATTTCATTGTACTATTTTATATTTCACTGCATCGTAATCTTTATAGTACAATGAAGAACACATACTATCAATTTTGGATGGTTATCCTTTCCCCGATTATATTTAAAATTTATAGAAATCTAAACTGCTCATGAAAAAAACTGTATATCATGCAACATTTGACTTAGTCATTGCGTTTTTGAATAATCAGCATTCACATAACTACCAGACATACGGACAGTCAATTCTTCGGCAGATGAGCCAAAATATCAATACAGATCTGCAGTTCTAATATTAAAAGCATATGATTCATTTCATCGATATATTTACATTGTTTTTTTTAAGGTATTACGTTCACGAGTTCTTCGGACAAATAAAAAGACATCTTATAAACGGACTGTATTCAAAATAAGATAATCTACAAATTCGATGAAAAGACCATGTATCGTATTTACGCCTGTAACTCGTTACGTTTCTGCGTTATTTCATTTGCGTGCGTGCGAATGAACCGAACAACAGATAATTACCCGTTTGACGGATTGAGTTCAAAATCGGATACATATTTACATTCCAAAAATGTGAAAACTGCGTACGAAATTTTATTTATTTAGTTGTTTACACTTTTTAATTTTCGCGTTTTACTTACATTCGGACAGACAGACAAGCAAATTTCCTGTAAATAGGTTTCGTTCAAAATGCGATACGTATCTACATTACAGCTGTTAAAATTGTATTTATTTAGCTGTTAACGCTTTTTAACTATTGGGTTTATTTATAATCGGACGGAACCCCCGGGGGGCACCTCGAAATGAGGATGAGATGCTTCCGGCATGGTGGTTGGATCTCGCCACCATAGAGGTACACAAACAGTTGGGGGATCTGACTCCTCCCATCGATGACGGGACGTACTTCCTTCGGGGAGGGTTGTACCGTGGTCGGTGATGGCCCTTAGGACTCAACCACAGTTCCCGCCAGTGTTGCTGTTGCGGCGGTCCGGTCATTCAGTTTTATAGTTTAAATACGTGTGCCTTCGTGGCGGGTCGGAGAGTCAGTTGGTTGACTTACATTCGGACGGATAGACAGACAAACTTCCAGTGAATAGGTTTCGTTCGAAATGCGATGCGTATCTACATTTCAAATGCTGAAATTGCATAAAAATTGTATTTATTTAGCTGTTTATATTACATTACTTACTTACATTTCGACAGGCAAATTTCCCGTGAATAGGTTTCGTTCAAAATTTGACAGAAATCTATAAAATTGACATTGAGATCATATACCAAATTTCAACTGCAGTTCAAAGCGATTATATACTATATTCACAGACTTGTAAATCGACATATAGACAAATAATGTCAAATGTGTGTTTTCCGAACTCGGAGCAGGTCTGCAGTCTCTAAATTTTTCAAAATCTAGAGGTCAAATTTATTGATATTACAGTACTTCTTTGTATTACACAATTCATATAATAAAAAGTACCGGTTAAAAAGTCATGATCTAATTTCTAGTTTAGTCCGATCAGGATTTCAATGCCCACCTCTTAACCAAGCCTTTGTGTAAGATTGAAAATTAACAAAGAAACTAATAAATCAGCTTACTAATCAAATGCTCCAGTTTGTCAGACAAGCCATCCGCTCTCAAAATAACTCAATTTTACAACCGACCAATGGAACTAAATTGTCAGATATATTTTACATAATGCGCTGCCACCGGGTTCAATAGCACGACGCAGGCAGCCCACCTGTTTCCTTATTCAGTGAGTCAAAACAATAGGAAACATTGTCAAAAGATTGCACTAATGTCAAAAGATTTTATTTAATGCGGTTGCCTTCGAGCATTTTTTTTCTCGATGGTTTCGGATTAATTCACTAATCCGGTTTGCGTTCGATGTGGGCTGATAGTCAGCTAGATAATAAATAATGATTAATGGTAGTCTAGATAGTTAGATACCGATTTAAAAATTGTTTGCGCGTTGCTTCAAAAATTGCAGATAAGATTATTGCTACTTAGTAGATTTTAAAAGTAGTTTTTGTTGATCAATATATCAAACATAATATAATCTTACATTAATAATGTTATTAAAACAAAATACAGGTAGTAAATTATTTTTAAACATAGTCGAAATTATTCGAGAAATTCAGTTAATGCTTCTTTTTAAGCTACAAAAAAACTATTTTGGAATGATCCTGAAGATTAGCCACAGAAGGAGGGCGTCTTATAAGACCCATCTGAAGAAATATTAATACTGTTTTTTTTTCGCAGCCGCTGCAATAAAATACAAAACACACACTAAAAATACAAACTGTCGCCAACCATCTTAACATATTATACATAAAAGAGCTCGTAGATCTTGGCGTAAATTATATATCATTTAGAGTATTCCTCCAAATGGAAGCATATATCCACCCCAAACGATATAGAAATTAGATATATCAGGCAACTACTACAATGGCCTTC
>JAPMOR010123539.1:168135-216749 GCA_026543865.1 Argiope aurantia
AACGATATAGAAATTAGATATATCAGGCAACTACTACAATGGCCTTCAAATACAAACTGTCGTCAATCATCTTGGCAAATTATATAAAAAGAATTTTGAAATCTTGGCGTATATTATATATCATTTAGAGTATTTATCCAAATGGAAGCATATATTCATCTCTAATGGTTTTGAAATTAGGTATATCGGGCAACTATTACGAAGGCCTTCAAATACAAACTATCGCCAACTATCTTGGTATCTTATATATAAAAGAGCTTGGTGATTTTGGCACATATATCATTTAAAGTATTTTTTCAAATGGAAGCATATATTCATCTCTAATAGTTTAGAAATTAGGTATATTGGGGAATTATTACAATGTCCATCTTGTATACTTCGTCTAAGGGATAACAAAATATCTTTCTAAATGATCCTTTTAATTCATTCAAAGACAGTGAGCTTAACCCCTCGAATTTAGACCATTAATTGAACTTACAGATGAGAAACACTCCGGCAAGAAAGGGACCAGAATGCATGCAAAAATGAAATGAAAATTTAAAAAAATTACAGTATTGCAGGGATTATAGTATTTTCTGTAATGCAATTAGGATAACTAAAGTTTAAAACACTCAAAATTTGATTATTTTTTTTAAATACAAAAATATAACTGTAACATATATTAACACGCTGGAAAGACGTGCTACAGACGTGTTACAAAATTGTTACGATGTACTGCGCACATCAGCAAGCAATTACCACAGAAGCAAAAAAATGATGTTTGCAACCCATCAATTGAGATTGTTTCCCGGAACACAGTCTTAGGTCGAAAGTTAATTCATTTAGATGATATACATCTTTTCCCAATTTCTATAAGGTTTCGCTTACTTGTATATTCTCGCCTCTGTGGATTATTTTGGAATGCACCTCTGTAAATCATTTGCCAGCGTAAGTGATTAACACAGCATATAACAAATGATTGAAAATAGTACTTTTTTATGCTGTGTAATTATATTTGCTTTGCATTAAATCATAAAAATCCTAATCCAAATTAATTATAATGAGGAGACAGGCATATGGATTCACATATTCTGTGATTAATATTCAAACCAGATAATTGCCTTATAATTGTAGAAATTTATTTTTATTAAATACATCGAAACATAAAATTACCAATAGATATATTTAACACAATTAGCTAATTCTTAGTTATTATATGCCTAAATTCTTCAAAAGATGCCGACATCTTATTCATACAACAGCTTTATTTAAAATACCTCTTTCCTCTGGCCCCTTTATGCATAAGGTCACTGCATTTTAAGGAAAAAAAAAAAAACACTCCCGAGTTGTAAATTGCTTCGCAGAAAATAGTTTCCGCGTCTTTTTATTTTTTAATTCAAGGTTTCAGTGTAGACAGAATTGCAGAGGATGTAAAAGATAGCGCAATAGCTTTAGGCTAATCAACAAACTTGATAGCGAAACAAAAAAGAACGGAGTTACTTGTAGAACAGGCTTTCGCAGAGGAGATATGATGTTATACATAGCTTGTCATTCACCCTTTCGAATTTTTTATTTTTTAATTTATTATTATATTTTTAATTGCAGAAAAGAAAGGCTGGCTCGTATCAACTTGTAATGACAGCAATGTCAACAGTGATTTCGGTTTCCTAGAACAACTGTTGGTGGCGATTAAAAGAAAAATGATTTGTCTGTTTGATAGATAAAAATGACAGATTTGGTAGATACACTTTCTTCAAATTCTGCTCAATAAAATATTTCAACAAACTATATATTTTGCTAATATTGCGTTAATACAATGAATGTCTCTATTCCTTTATTATAGCCCAATATATTCCCATATTATAAACTTTTTTTATATAAACAGATATTCGAGATTGAAATACATTCCTGTATGTTATTTCTGAGACATAAACTAATTTTTGTATGAAATATTATAACATAAAATAATTTTCAATATGTACATATTGAAATAAGAAAATTTTTAAAATCATTCGCACTCAATGATATTATTATAATGCTCATTATTTTTACAATGGATCTTTAATTTTGAGAAATTTTTTAACACCAATTCTATGATTTTTTTAAAGCTGAAATGAAAGACTTATGTTATACAGCAAACTGTAACGTAATAATATGGAACACCGCGGTCTCCAAAGAGGCTATGTTCTGTCATGAACTGACGGAATTTTATCAGGGATACAAAAAGAAAAATTTAATCTTTCATCATCGAAAATTTTAATCTATTCTGACAAATTTCAAAGAAATGCTGAGATTTTCTTAAGACATTTTTAAAAGACAAATGATATTGACCTTCACAATACTATGACGAGTAACCTACAATTGCAATTCATGTTAACCGGATATATATATATATAATGTGTGTGTAATGATATTTTAACTCTAATTTCATTTTAATTAATTTTCAAGATTTTATCTTAATTTAGCCCATAGTAACTTTATTCTAAGATATGCTCTTATTTCTTGATCCAATTCCACTTTCTCTACTTAATTAATTCAAGAGAAGCTTTATAAAATTGCTGAATCGACTAAACGCCGATACTTTCACACGCTCGACGTGAAGGGGTAAAAAACTGTCCAGTAAGCACATTCTTTTTAAAAGATCCCTGTGTTTCCCTTACTTGTGATTGACATGCGTCAGAAATCCCTATCGAAATCTCGTAATATATTAGCGCTATGAAGAAATGTTTTCTCTATCAAAATCGTAGGTTATATGAGACCAGGGATAAAATGTCCACGAGCTTTTTCCTCATTCCTTTTCTGTGTCATTCTGTGTGCTCATCGCTTGTACATATGCCTGCTTCTTAAAAATGAAATAAAACGACGTCACGAAATAGCAAGTCTCTTCGCTGTCTTCAAACTGCATTTCTGCTTCACAACAAATAATGTTACATATATATATGTATATATATATTTACTTTAACGTGAGATGTATAATTGTAAATACTTGTAATGGGATGTTGAAACATCCTGCCATAGTAATACAAATAACGAGAATCAATCAGATGTTGATTACTGTCGGATTCTTGTTTTATTCAAAACATGATTATTTTTTTTTTAAATGGATTTTTTTTTAAAAAAAGGCGATTGGTATAGAAGAATTGAATCATAATATTTCATTATTTATTTTAGATTTTTTTAAAAAACGCGCATGTTTTAGAGATAATTCAAAATAGAATGGATAAAATAACGTATATTAAACAGCAACACGACTATTATGATACAGTTTCATACTCGAATGTGGTAACAGTTTGTGATTGATTTTTCATATTTCTATTAGTTTGCGGTTCAACAAAACTAAACCTGTTATTAACACGATCGATAAAAATAATTTACTGATTTCTGTTTTTAAAAAAAAATGCAATTTTTGATTTTATCTTTTTACAATTATTTATGTGCCAAGGAATTGGAGCGTGAGGTAAAAAAAACGTAATAAAATAAACTATTTCAAAATCCCAAAGGGAATCAACATTACAAATGTAATCCAACTAAGGAAAAAAGAAATTCTTGTATTACATTTATTTTCGTAAATACAATAATAAACACTTCTTTTTATGCATATAACAATATGAATTCTACGATTTTAGTCTTGTGGTTGTTTATTTTTGCTCATGATTTTTTTTGGCTTATTACTAGTTTTTAAAATTGGATTTTTTAAAAGCTATTATCCATTTTTTAATCTGTAAAGGACAAACTCAGAATTCAGATTAAAATAAACCAGAACAAATTATTCAGAGAAAATAATTATTTTGTTCACTTTTTTTTGTAAGAAAAATGAATTTTCATTATTTATAGTAGTCAATAAATAACTGATTTCAAGCGACATTATTTAAGAAAAAAACTCGCTGTTTCCACATCATTGCTAAAATACTAATAATCAAATTTGCTTTTTTAAAACTATTATTTTACTTTTAAAAAACAATAAGTTACTCACGAAGATTTAAAAAAATTTTGCATTTCTTTCATTTTATTCTCTTACACAGCAAATTCAAAAGTTATTAAAAAAAAAAAAGAAAAAGTGAAGATTGTCACTTAAAGAAGTAAAGTTGTCACTGAATTTGTAAGCAATTCGCCAAATAGAAACTGAGTAGAAAAATTTTTAAGACGTCATAAATCTAGGAAATCATTTAAATATCTCAAAAACAATAAAACATTGTGTTCGTGTGTACCAAAAAGCGTGTCTCAATACAACAGAAAAAATTATTCTTGAATATGTAATAGAAAATAGATACAACTCTAAAAGTATCGAACAATTCCGTAAACAATTTATTTACTTATATAAATATTATATTTTGCGAAAATTTTATTTTTTGTAATGTTATCTCAAGATACAATTTTTATAAGCGTATACCCTTTAAAGGGCTATTTTTTTTCTAATCCTATTATGTTAAAATATTTTTAGGCTTGAAATCAGAATAAGAAAAGGCATTCATTTAACTTATTAGATAAATTTAATTTGATTAATTCATTTGGTTAATTGATAATTAAGTAACAAATCAAGACATCATTTTGTCTGAAATAAAGAACTGAAGCATCTAAGTTTCTGACTTGCTAAAAAAATTTGTCAGAACTTATGCCAACCTACATAATTTCATACGAAGATTGATAAATTTGGTGGGAAGCATGCTTCCCACGGCCCTAGGAAGGGTTAAAAGGTATTTCCATCCAAACCTTTCGCCCGTGGTTTCATTTAATTAAAATAATGAATATACATAAATACTTGTTAGTTTAATCATATGTACCGAGATAAATCCTTTAATTTTTTTCAAAAATATTTCTTTAGTATTATCGAAAAGTATTTTTGAATTCATGATTAATTCTCCGGTTTTAAAATTTATCAAGAAATGTTATAATTCCCATGCAATTATAATTTCGAATGCCTTTTCAAATTTGGTTCCTTACGATATAACCAGCGTGGATCAATCCAAAGGTTTCGCAAAATTGGGATGGGCATGATATTAAAATGGAAAACCTCTTCTTTAAAATCAGATTAAGTCACAAGAGTTCGAGTTTCTCAAAACTAGAAAGCAACATTTCTCAGGTGGTTCACTTTCACCACAAATGAGCTCCATGCATTGCTCAGTTTATCGAATATTGTTAATCGCTTCATTTTTGTTCTCAACGTAGCATACATAAAAGCTTAAATAAAATAATACTATTTCACTATGATCATTTAAACAAGATAAAACAGTGGAAGTGGTCTCCTGAGCGTTTTTTGCATACTAGGTAATAAAGATTCTACCTCCCCTATAAAAAAAGGGAGGGACCTATGGGCCAAGGGTAAAGCCGTATACACCACAAGCGCTCATATGTTTAGTTTCAAATGATGAAATGAGAATTTTGTGATTCGAAGCACAGTGAAGAAAGTTGAATAGGAAGTTTGGATTTTTCGACTAATAGAACGCAAAATTAGAAGTAAAATTTTACATAATGAATCTCAGCTATCTAAATCGCAGCGATTTTGAGTTTACATGCATGCGAAAATACACGCCGACAGATGATCGATCCTAGGATTATTTAAAATCTGATATGGATCTTCATTTTTGATGTTCAAAATGTGCATCCAATTTCATTCCTTTAAATGCTTTACGCTTTGCAGTTATCAAGTTCATTTGAATTTGGGCAGCCAGCCAGTTGTCAGTCAGGTTTCCTCTCAATGGATTTCGTTCAAATCTTGATAGAAATCTATAATTGTGGTGTTAGTATCACGTACCAAATTTCAACCACAAAGCGTATGAGTTATAATCAGAGATAGACGTTTTCTCGGATTCGGGAAAATCTGAAAATTGGAAATTCGGTAAAACCTGGAATTTCGAGCTTGTTTTTCTTTTTGTATATTTCGTAAACAAAAAAGTTTTTTTAAAAAATGAGCAAATTTAATGTCGGTTGAAGCTCAGGTACAAATGCAGACTTCGATTTACTAGTACTTTGATCATGATATTTTCTGTGTCGTGTATATCCAATATATAATTTGAAAAATCCATCATAAAATGAAATATGCTTTTGAGTAGTGATCATAGAACTGTAATTTGTCTGTAAGTTGTACGTGCACCGGCAGACTGCAGCTTCCAATTTGTAAAGTACTAGGGACATATTTAACTGACTCAAACTCCAAAAAAACAAAAATTTCAATGTGATGGCACTTTCCTAAAAACAGCAGTTTCCTCCCGTTTCATCTAGAAGTCCATGAGTCGGAAGATAAGTAGGAAATGTTTCATCTTTGTTGTATAAAGCTACTTTGGAGTGACTAAGTAAAAACTGAGGTAGAAATCTGACTTCGCTACAATGCATAGAATTTACTTATGCGCATTTATACTAAGAGCACATCCAGAAATTAAAACCCATAAACTTTTATTCCACTGATTTTTTTCCCTTAGCCATGAAATGCCTCACACCACTAGGCTACAAAAGGGTAAAAAAATTAACAAAAACAGGTATCCAAAAATAAATACTTTCATCCCAAACTGATGAAAACTAAGATATTTTGTATTATCGAGGACATCATCAACTTCATTCTTGAATCAATCCAAAGAACAGAACTCAAACTTCTACTGCTTTGATTCTTGATCTATCAATCATACCATGTTTGGTCCAAAAGGTTACAAATGGTAAAAATGCTTACCGAATCTAAGTATCTCAAAACAAGAACCTTCATCCTATGTTAATGGCAATGAGGACGTATTTTATAGAGGACATCATGAACTTCATTTCTGAATCACCATGCTTGTATCAGGATAAAAAATATCTTATTCAAATTTTTGTGGCATTTTTTTTGGACAAAATTACCCTCGAGCATTTAGATAGCACCTTAGGTAGAGGCCTGTTCTAGCTCAAATGAGTAGAGACAACTTATCTTCAAAAAGGATTTACAAATCAAACAAATCCACATGTGTTTTGCTCGAAGGAAAACCAGGAAGTCTCCCAGCAGCATGTCCGACCACTACCAATAATTTGCTGCCACAAAGCACATCGATCAAGATTTTTTCAATAATACTGCCCAGAGAATAACCCTGGGGACAGAATTCATAAATTTCTCTTGCTTTGATTCTTGATCTATCAATCATGTCCTATTTGCCCATCAGGCCACAAATGGGGAAAATCCTTACCAAATATAAGTATCTAAAAAATAAAAATTTTCATCTTATGTTAATTAAATTGAAAATATTTTTTCTATTGAGGATAACATCTACTTCATTCTAGAATTGCACTTAATATAATTTCGTATTTCAATCTTTGTACCATCCATTCTTATGCAAGGTTATCTTGAAGCATCTGGATTGAAAATGAGAAATAAACGCGTTCAGCTTCAATATGTAAAGATATTTTACCTTCAAGAAGAATTTTCACAAAAAAATTGACCAACACGCATTTCCCGCGGACGGCAACTAGGACGACAACTCCCTTTAGGAACCACTCTGACCACAATCAACAATTCGTTGCTGAAGAGCAACTACTACAGTTTTTTTACAACATTTATAACAAAACTATTTCCCATTCCATAATTAGAGAATTAGAGATATAGTTTTTTACTTTACTTATTTATATAAAATACAGAGGAAGTGCCATAATCATCAAAAAATTCAAACTCGATATTTTGACGAATTTCTACACGACCCCCACGAGTCTCTTCAAATACATTTTTAGAATTACATCTATCATCATTTCAGTGACAGACAAACTCAAAAACACTTTGAGGTACACATCTGGAATTAGGTATATGGAATCACGACCAAATTTGTAAACATTTTCAAATTTTAAACGAAATCCATTAAAAGGAAGACTATATTTAGCCGTTCGTGTAAAAGTAAACTTACAACTAGAAATGCTAAGAGTTAAATAGATAAAATTTAGTACACATTTTTAACATCTAAAATAAGATACTTATCCAATTTTGAACCAAATTCATCAAATGGTTCAAACGACTGTTGCTCTGTAGTGTCGCATACATGCAAAAGCAGTAACTCATAAACGCAATGACATAAATCAATGAAATATTATCTTGTAAAGCAATGTGGGTATGTTTTCTTGTATCTACAATTACAGTTTTCGTGCCAAATTTTGGTGTCAATCGGTCGGCGAAAAAGGCAACAAATAAGTACATATTCTTGAGACATGCTCAGTAAAAATACTATTTTGACACCAAAGATCCATATTTCGTAGCAACCATTCACTAATGCCATGCAAGATATTTATGGTCTAATTCAAGGTAATTAATTTTACGTGTATGAAAGAAGGGGAGACCTTTATTGGAGAGTGTGACAAAGTTTCGAAGAGATCATTTCCGCTAATTTAATCATGTTGTCCAGAGAACATGTTCTGGTTTAATTATGTTGTTCAGTATGACCACCAGTGGATAAAACGTATATATGTAGTGACGAACGCCTGATGACGAGCGCCATCTGCTGGACAACAGGTGTTGATGCTTGTTAGACGGAGTGCAGACGAGACGGGTCTGAACGAAAGTCAGGACGTGTGAGACGAGACGGGTCTCTGAACGAAAGACGCGACGTAACATGTGAATTAATCCTGCGACGTATTCGACGAAATCTATTTAATGTTCATTTCTTTTGTTAATGTAATTGTTCGTCCTAAATGTAATTAAATGTGCGTGATTCTAAATAGTAGTGATTCCCGAGTCCTACAAATATATTGTACAAAGAACATTTGTGGTTTTTATTAAATTGTTCAATATGAACACCAGTGGATAAAATGCATACATGTTCATGATGTTCAGCGAACATTTTGTGGTTTAATCATAACATTCAGTATGACCACTAACTTATATAACGCATAAATGTTTTTCTGATCTTATTCTTCAGCCACTCTATGCTAAAGAATAACAGGCAAGAATACAAAAGGATAAAATTATTAAAAATAATGATCTAAAAATAAATTTCATTTCATGCTGAGGAATCCATTATAATTTTTTTTCCGACGTGAACATTATTAATTTCATTCTTGAATAATCATACTTCCACATGATAAAATCATTTAGTTAAAATTCTTGCAATTTAGATATTAAGCAAAAAGAAATGAATCATAAAACAAGCAAAATACACCAACAGGTCGGAACTTCCCGTCTCGCACTTTTCAAATAAAGTAATTTAACAATGTAACGCTCTAAGCATATAAGAAAAAGAGAGAGAGAAAAAAAATGGGAACTTACTTCCTGGTAATCATCCATTGTTCTTTATTTTTTTAAGTATCCGTTTAAAACTATAAATTACGTGTTATCCAAAATTGCACATGCTTAGTTCTGCACTTAGTATACAATGAGATTGCAGTCACAAATTAAATGGGACGCGACAACAACAAACACTCCACACATCCAATCACATTTCATGATGAATCTGAAACATAAGGGGAAAAATTAATCAGCTGGAAGAATCACAATTTCAACAAAGTCATTCACTTAATAACAGAAGTGCAAGATCTTATTGTGTGATATATAGCACGGTAATTTTCGATAGGACTTCCTAAAATAGAGGTCAGTACTAACACTGGGCTGCCAAATCATTCTTTTATAGTCTTTAGTATTTCTAATGAAAAGTAGTTATGTTTTAGGTGAAGATAATTTCCGCATATTTAAAATTTTCTGAGTAAAAAATTTAATGAAATTAAATAATGTAAATTACTTATTTCTTTTCTATTAGTTGCCTTTGACAACCAGCTAGTTCACAGACGATATAGGCTATATTTAATTTCAGTTAAATCATTTAAATATAACTTCCTGTTTGTTATTACGTCAAATTATTAGACATAAAAATTAAACTATGTTATATTAATTAGTTTGTTCATTATTATATATTAGCTATGTTTTATTATTAATATAAGTTCTGATCATTGTCTGCATGAACATTTTAAGTGGAGATCAGTCTCATGACATCATGGCGGTATTAACGTAAATTGCGGTTCAATTTTCTTCTATATTTTGAGGTATTATAACTTCATTTTTTACTCGTTTTATGAACTACACAAATAATTAACAGAGTCCCTTTTTTTAGCTTTGAACCTTGAAAGAAAATTATGCGATTAAATATTGGATGATACAATGAAAGCGGTTTGAATTTCAGTGCGGCAATGTAATTAATGGATAGAAATTAGAAAGAAAAAAAAAACCTTTCAAAATTGTCAAAAAATCAGTAAAAAATATGCATTGGTAATATTTTGCCTCATTAAAAAAACAATTTCTTAAATTTCGAAACAGTACAAAATTCATTTTTGTGCAACAATAATTTTCAAAGTTATCACTGAAAAAAGCGAACGCTCAGCTTAATTTTAAAAAAGTTTAATTAAAATTCTAAAACAATAGCTTAGAAGGGTACTTTCTCACCCTTCAGGGTATATATGTGCCAAATTTCGTCGAACAGAGCGCCAAATACACATATATTGAAAAACACCCACACACGCATTCATTTCTATTATTTGTAGAGAAAGTTTTCTGAGGGGACAATACGCTTCGTCGAATACTCAATATTCAAACTGCAACTTGCAGTGTAAAAGCGGACATTCAGTGTCGATGTATAAAAAAAGTTTTAATTACTTAATCTGTCATTATTACTGTATTTTTATTCAAAGTATTTAAAAAATTCTTCTATTTTATTTAATGAATTAAGATTACAAAAATATATACATATAAACTTCTAATTAACCATTGAAATAAGATTCTCTGAGTGCCATTCTTCTGACTCAACTGCCATTAGAACTAAACTATCGACTCTTGGATTTTTTTTTTTTTGATGTTTATCACCGTTGCGGTAAACCAAAACATTCTTTACAAAACGTAGTAGATAATCATTCAAGGAAGCGGTTTTTCCTGATATCCTCTGAAAGGATGAGTTGCTTGTAAATTTAAGTCAAGGAAATTATCTACAGTATCCTATTACTTTTCAAAATGGAAATCGAAGAATATCAATCATTTTATGGGAATTTCTTGAATTTCATTTAGCTACTACTAATATTATTAAAGGCAATATTATTACAAAATTTTCATTTTTTAATGGTGTTTCAAAATACGAGTCAGTGCGATGGATTGCTTTATTCAAGATGCAGCTCAATTATTGAAGCCAACTTATTATGGAATTTTATACAAAATTTTCATACAAGAAAATGAAATTGAAGGCGACTCATAGACACGTAGTATGCACCGAATGAAAATGCCAATATAATTTTGACATTTAGCGGGTTAACTTTAACAACAGAGAAAGCCCCGTTTTGAAGTGAAACTATAGCTATTTTGGAATGGATCTCATGCTTTTCTATTTCATGCTTTCGTTTGGAAGATGTGTTGAGTCAATGTCCAACTTTAAACTTCTTTGAAGAGTGGTATACTAAGGACAAGATGTATAACCCTCAATGTTAGATTCAATGTCACGGAGCCTTTTTCGCATAATCTCTAATAAATATACTTATGTATTATTACTCGCATGTAATTACCAAACAATACTTACGAAAAATCCTATTAGTGTGCGATATTTGGCAATTAATCACTGTGATGCATTTGATACGCAAGTACCATAAAACCGAATGTGTATTTTGGATACATCTTTTCAAACAGCTTGAAGCCAATATTTGGCACAGAATTACAATTACAGTTACAAAATCATATTTCAAATTTCATATACTTGAATCTTTGCGTTTTTGAGTTACGCTTTTACATGCTTGTGGAAATACAGACTGACAGACGGTCAACCCTCAGACAGATTTGGTTCCAAATTACATGAATAACTATACTTTAGATGCTAAATCCGTGTAACAAATTCTATTCATCTAACTCTTCTTTTTTTAACTTATTTTCGGACAACCAGAGAGACAATTTCATGTGTGTGGCTTCCGTTCAACATTTTAAAAAATCTACAAATTTTCTATAAAGACCATATATTAAATTTCACTTTTCTAGTTGAAAGCGTTTTGAGTTATTATTTTCATATACAGACATAATGCCGAAAATGAATTTTTCTGTCACAGGGGGGTCTGAAACATGAAGATTCACCAAAATCTCATGTTTGGATTTTTTGATGATTACAATGTTTTCTCTTTGTACACAAGAAAATAATAAGGATCGCAGGCATAGCAAGTATTTCGTGGCATCGTGTTTCGAACCCGAATCCTCCTCTCTGGATGCCGAGATTTTATCAACATGGTCGGTCTCATTTGCAAGAAGTGTAGGACAAAGGACAGTTTGTTAGATGACAATTACGTTTCTTATTGTATTATAACGTCACGTGACTTGATTCAATTACTAAAAAATAGTAAAGTTTGCTCCAAAACAGAAAACGAGATACTCAATTCAGAAAATCCACATCTTCTTTGTCACGGACTATTTGTATTTTAATCGTAAAGATAAAGGGAATTTATTCAGTCCGCAGTATTTTAAATGCAGATTAACAAGTTCATATAATTTACAGTACTTCCAATTTTCCCCTGCGTTGATAAGATCTTCACATATTCTGGACGAGATATCTCGTTTTCCAGATAGTTTTCTGTTATCAAGAATTTTCTTTATAAACCAATTTATAATATATGCATAGCCCTGGATAATATATCTGGTTTTTCAGAAATGTTATATTTGCATAAGAATCTGACTTGCACATTAGTTAACATGTTAATAGAGATCTGTACCTTATGTTAAAAAAAATTTTGTTATGTAAACCGTCTAGAACCAGAGAAGTATAGACTATCTATCTTCTTCAGAGCTTGTATGTAACCTTCCTTTATGCTGAATGTAATAAAAAAAAATAACAAGCATTCAGCCAATATTCATGCAACCGAAATGCCTCATTTGTAGAGATGAATATGTTAAGGCTGTATTAACTCCTTGATCTGTGTATTTATTTAACTTTCTATTAAGCCACCACAATTTATTTCAAACAATTATCGATTAAAATAATGAAAAAAAAGAAAAAAAAGAACGCAAGATATTTGTATTTAAGAGAATTTTCGGAATTGGAACAAAATGCAAAATCGGCACACTATGGTAAAAGTAATTATAGTATTGAACAACATCGTAGAAATATTGTACAAGATCTCGCGATGACTAAATTGTATTTAAAATTAATTTTTACTTTGATTTTATTGCATACTAAAATATATTTAAAAAAATCATTCTATGTATGAGTCTTTTATCTCATTACATACGAAGATGTTAACATTTCACTGCCGCAAATTAGGGCTGTATTTTGAATCAATACATTATAAAGTGGATGCAAAAATGCCAACCTGTTAGATGACAAAAAGATTACGTTTAAATATTAACTGTTGAAATTGTCGAGAAAAATTTTATTTAAATTATTTTGTTTATTATTAATCAAAAAATTTTTTTTTTAAATAATAAGTAAACAAGAAATTTTCAAATCTAATCCTTGGTTGGTATATGGTAGAAAGTTCCTTACTGGCATTTAATTAATTTCCCTCAACCTATAATAAAACTAATTATTAAAACTAAAAAAAAGCAATATTATTTTTGTAAGACAGCAACAGTTTTTACATCAAAGGATATTACATATTATCAGTTATATATACATATATTTCATATTTAACAGTTCCTAAATTATATGAAATAATCTCCCTACCTCTATATCAAGCAACAATACAATTAAGTCAATCATCCTTTAACATGTTTATTTTAGAAATAAGATTGCATTACTGATAAGCCAAACACTCTAATAAAATACAATGACTAGCTTTTCTATTTCATTGATATAATTCTATTTCATTCTTATAACAGAGCTCTGGATCTAGTAACAGCAATTCATCGCGAATTGACATGTCACTCATTGTCACGGCATACCTAGTGCAAACATCCCTTTTATTTTTTATTTTTTAGCCCATCTACAGCATTTCGAAAAAGAGGGCTCACACGCGTTTCCTGTTGATTCACCAGCCCCAGATCACACGTAGACAGCCCTAGCCAGAGGTCAGCCTCTGTAGACATGTTCCACACGCAAGAAAGATGTGGGTCACTCCACATTCCTCCCTTGCAGAGGTCCTTTATATACCATTATATGTGGCTCCTTTCACAGTCCACTGGACGTCCACAATAAGGCCTGCTGTTCCAACCTCCGTTTGTACAGCTACTTTTTTTTGCTCCATCATTCCGCGAGGCTGTTGATTAAGATGGGCGATACCGATAGTTGGTGAGAAAAGAAGTGCAATGAAGCAGCGCCTCGTTAAAAATATCAGTCAATGAAGCGATGCCATCGCCCAATGTTGTTTTCTGGAGCTCAATTGACATTGCCAGTAAGTTCAGGCAATTTTTATTGTGCCCGGTAGCTGTTCGTGGTTCTTGGTCAGACTGCTGGAAGGTATTCATTCGCGAGAGAAAACTCATTTGGTATAATCGTCAGAAGAATGGCAACGGAACCTAGCAAAAGATTCCCAAAGATAGCCATACAGTATCTGATCGATCTATAGCCATTTTTTTAGATCTTTCTCTGCAGGATTTTGTTCAATTATAATGAATTTTAAGTTGAGCATCTTGGCAACCATCAATTTTTATTCTCATTTATATTGAGATTCTAACATCAGAATATCGATATTCGTAAATCTAATTCACTTTTGGACAGGATAAATTAATAAATTCATTTTCGGACAAGACAAAGCTTCATTTTCGGATTGTTTTCTTATAACATTAAAAATGCTAAATAGGTAAAATTGTAGCTTCTACAAATCATGTAATCTTTGTTTTGACAAATTTATATAAACTGGCAACATTATAAAAAATGTTTATAGAATAAAAATGTTCTAAGAGTAATAATGTTGAAAAAAGAAAGTCTTAGTGAAGTATTTTTTGAAAAGTTATTTTATTAAACAGAAGAAAATGTTTGGCGATGTAGCAACCGCTACATTTCTTTGGTGACCCGGACGTGATTGGATCATATCCAGCATGAAAACGGACTGAAAATGGAACGACAGAAGGCTCAAAATTTAAAACAATACGTAGTGGTAGAAGAATTACTTTTCCAATATATTATCAAGATTATATGAACATTTAATGCTGTATATTAATATCTTATTTAACGATTATAAATATTTTGTAAATATCATTTATATATTTTATTACAGTTTAAATGTTCGTGTAATATTAATTATATTTCTTCTTGAATCGCAAGTTGTTTGCAAGGGGAGTAGTGTGGTCTCTACAAATCATATAATCTTTGTTTTTCAACCTTATGTAGCCTGATAATGGCAACATTGTACAAAAAATATTCTTAAAATAAAATTGTTGAAAAAGGTAAGTATTCTTAGAATAATATTGAAAAAGCAAAGTGTTTTTTGAAATTTTTTAAACTCAAGAAAATAATGTTTTGTGATTTAGTAATCGCTACAACAGTGTTTGTATTCCGTATTACTCCGTTTTTCCGTATGGCAATGAATTCTATAATATCAGAATACGAACGCATTGGTATTTGCAGAAGGAAAAAGGCGTGACATTAAAACATCGAATATGCTAGCATGAAATTAGATGTCAGAAGACGTGTTCAATTACGTCTCACGCGTGTACTAACTACCATTACTATTATCAAGTGCAAGATAGCAGAATAGTGAAAATTCAGAATATTTTGATAAAATATTACTTTTTTTTAATTATTTTTTTAAATATTCACATTCAGATTGTAACATTTTAAATTATCGCATTTTCAATATGAGATATTTTTAACATTATGCTTTCATTTTACACATCTGTTTGTTTATGAAAAGTCTGAAATGCTTATAAAAATGATTTATTTTTGCATATTAATATTAAATATCTTCTGCATATCTCAAAAGTGGTTAACCATTCATCAATCAAACAAATCTTGGGTTTGATTAATCGTCAGGCATTTCGGGTATTAGCGAAGGAAGAAATTTCTTCTGTAGGATGATAATTGTCTTATTAAAGCTAACTCAGTCTTTTCCTTAATTTATTTTCAAAAATAAAATTAGATGAATAAAATCGATTATCACATCGAAAAGCTCCGAAAAGATATGGCGTTGCGTGGGCGATGTTTATAGTAATTTGAACGCAAATATGAGAGGAATTGGCACAAAAATAACTGATTATTTTATTCATGTGATAACGATTTCGGAACATTCAAATTATTTGGTTATTTAAACATGCAAAAGTAAATCGAAAAATAAAATGTTCCTACTTAGTAACTGGTCTATTGACTGGTTTTAATGAATTCAAGATCTATTATACCTTACCCTATTAATATAGACTTGCCTTATGAATTAGATTAAGGTTGGTGACAATGTTAAAAAAACGATTTTATGCGAAAATACGATTTTTTTATTTAATGTGCCTAGTTTTTGATCAGTTTTTTTTTATATATAATTCCGTTTGAATTTTGTTTCCAAGTCCATTTCTTGGAAAGTTATAGTGATCTTTATATTTACATTTATATACATTTTAAAGCTGTTTTACATCTTCAGATGCTATTTTCTCAAATTCTTAGCTCTGGTAGAATTTTCTTATGAAAAACCTCAGATTAAAATCTAATCCATATTTTTTGTTCAAATTTGGTATACTCTTCTCAGTATGTTCTGCAGTTCTTGAACTAGAGAATAAGTAATCTATTCATTCAGAAATATACAATAGTTGTTTTGATCCTTCACGATGCGAAAAAAAAAAAAATGAAAATTTCATGTTATTTATACAACAGCCATCTTAATTTTTCAAGCTTCCAAGCTTCTCCGCTTAAATTTTATTCTAGTACTGCCATAGCCATATATCGGTCTTTTCTACAAATGTTTATCGAAAAGCATTCATAAAAGGATTTCCAAATATTCATTACGGCCCTTTTAAAAGCGTCACGTGAAGCTTATAAATGGACATAAAAAACGTGCATGGCTACATGATGTACAACATGATGGCTATATGATGTACTAGATGATGTCATGCTACAGGATGGCTACATGATGTCATACTACAGGATGGCTACATGATGTACTACACGATGTTATGCTACAGGATGTCTACATAATATACTCTAGGAAATAAGTAACAACATAAAAGTAGTTTAGTTTAGTTATATTAACGTCCTGTTTGAAGCAACAATAGGACTATTTTGGGACAGACCTCGTAATTTTGAACCGCGGTCAGATGACGAGTACGACACCTGAGTTAGCACCCCCCTCTCCACACCACACCAGTGGGAGGACGTTTGGTCTGGACAGATTTAGCGTGCAACAGACCCCCTTACACGACGGTTCTTCGGTGGAATCGGGTCTCGAACCTGAAACCCTCCGGTTCCGAAGCCGAGACCTTACCACCAGGCCTCCGCGGCCCAACATAAAAGTAATAACAAACTTAAAATATATCATGTTGATTAAGACCAAAACCAAATCGACTAATTTATCAAAACAGGGCGCTTAGTTTAAAGGTTCAGAAATGAAAATAGACTATCTGGTCATTTAATGCAAACTACTGAATAAGAAAGCAGCGTTCGTTTGAGCGCAAGCCACATTAATCATAAGCCATAAACACTAAGCGCATTTTGCTTTCGTCAGTCAGCAAGACAAAAAGCAACAAAAGGTTTCAAACTACCACGGAACTTTCATTTCTGATTGCACGTCACTTAATCCAGACGATAAATTACAAAGAAGAAAACTTTAGACATTTTGTGAGCGATTCGAGAAAGGGGAGGGAAGGAAATATTCTTTTGAACAATGGAACATCGCATTCCTTGTGCCCCAATAAAACACCGACAATTCCAGAAATGAATCGGCCAATAAATAAGAAAACAATCCCTACGTTGTCCTAGTGACTTGTATTCCATCGAATATACGGCATGTCACATGATTTGGATGGAATTCGGATTTTTTTCCCCTTCCTTCCTTCCTTTTTTTTTTCTCTTTATATACATGGGTGAGCAGAAAACGACCTTTTTCCCCCCTCTGTGAAATATATAAGGAAATGTTAAAAGTAGATGCAATCTAAACGCATTAGATGCATTTTTAGGTTAATTTAAGAGATGGAGAAAACTATTGGTAAAATAAGGAAGGAGCAGTAAAGCTTGTGTTACCAAAAAACAGGTACTGTAATATAAATGGGAAAATCAGGTCACCTTCCAGTGCGTTATTTGAAGATGCTATATAAATAAAATAAAAAAAATAAATTGATGATATATATATTTATAAACGTCCTAGAAAGAGTTATAAAAGTACTATTTGACTAATTAAATTAAATAAACTATTAAACTAGCGTTATTGTTAATGTTGAGGCTGAGTTGGATTAATTTAATAAGTTGGAAACTTGAAACAAAAGAATAGAAAATATCGTCTGCAAAACAGTCTTCCAAGGAAAAAAATGTACAATAAGATAATTTAAATAAAAAATATATATAAATAAAAATTATCTTTCAAATAAAATATTCATGGTTCTACAAAGACCCCATTTTTTTTCGTCTTATACAAAGTTTAACAACGACATTATTGTAATCGTGGTCAAAATTGGAGCTGAGAACTCTGAATCTCTATGCTAGGGTTCAGGAACAAAGAAACATTTCTAGAATTAAATCGACAAATTTGAGAACATAACTCAAAAACAGAACACGATAGTTGTGTTTAGTTATATTAAAATATTGTTTAGAAATAATACTAGGGCTACTTTACATTAGACCTTGTAATCCCAAACAGAAGATGGTGACAATTACAGGGCTGACAACCTCCCCCCCCCCTTCAAACTCCCTTTCCATATCAACGAAAAGGAAATTTGGCTTACGACGTCAGATTAAACATACATCAACTCTCATATAACGACGGATTTACATATAAGCTAAACTTTGGCTCTAGTTTTTCTCGGGGTCCACATACACGACGGACGTTTAATGAAATCGGCTTTTAAATCTGGGGCATTCAGGTACAGAAGCCAATATCTTACCATTAGGTCACAGTAACCAGCAATTAGACAAATGAAATTCTGTGCATAATGTTGCTACCACACCCTTAGATCTACGAATAAAATTCAGCATACGTCTACCCTTACTTATGCATGCAAATACTGTAATTAAAAATCGCAATGAGCTAGATGAATGAAAATTAATGTATGATTTGATCTTAAAAATTTGAGACGGATATTCAAAAAACAAAAATATTTTTTTATTATACTTTGAAGCTAAACATAGATCTTACCAAATTCGCATGAGTTCTAGAAAGTCAACAATATCATTGACGAAGATAATTTTCCGTTGTTTGTGTTTAGCATTGTATTGCAAGTGCAATTCATGCACAGCCAAAGATTAAAAAAAATATTTAAGTATTGAAATAACTGCCACGAGTCCTTCGTTACAGTTTTTCTCATTTTTCACAGAATTTCTGAGTGAAGTCTGTTATTAAGTTAGAATTTCAAATATACAAACTATTTAAGAATTTAGTCTTTATTTATGTAGATTACGTATTCACGATTTTGTGAGTCAGAGTGAAATGATTTAAATATATTAGTTTTCAAAATAAAAGAATAAGTAAAAACTTCAGAAATAAAAGATTAATTACTTTCTTTGCAAATTAAGGATATAGAGGCATAATTTATGCCACTGAATTTTTTGTCTTCTTTGATATATTGACCAGAAAGAAAAAAAAAAGCTACATTTATCAATTCACAGTTTGAGGTCAGATGAATGTAAAATGATGCCATCATAACAAATGACCTCACTTTTCTCGTCTGACATGACATCATACCCGACACTGTTAAATGATTCTTAGACAATGTTTTATACTTTAACAATAAAAATTGAATGTCTCAACTTTCAAAGCTTGCAACTAACTTTCGTTTTATTCCAAAAATTTAATGATCCAAATTCATTCATGAAAGTGAAATATTCAGTGAAGTAGTTCAGCATTTTGCAGGCTTATTTAACGCTAATTATGAAAGCCACCTTTTTTCATAAACGGTCAATTTGTTTTCATATTTCAGCATATTTTAAACTTAATCAACATGTTAATGGCTTATTTTATTTTCGTATTTGTTGGCAATTTATCATTTTTTCTGAATAATTGGCGGCGATTTATCTTTTTTTGAGTAATTGGCGGTGATTTATCACTTATTTGAATATTTGTCGGCGATTTATCAATTATTTGAATATTTGTCGGCGATTTATCAATTATTTGAATATTTGTCGGCGATTTATTATTTTTTTGAATATTTGTCGGCGATTTTTTTTGAATATTTGTTGGCGATTTATTATTTTTTTGAATATTTGTTGGCGATTTTTTTTGAATATTTGTTGGCGATTTATTTTATTTGAATATTTGAATAATTGTTTTTATTTGTAATGACTTAAGTCACTGCGGCATCCAAGCATATACTCTATATTATCCAAAACGGCGCTCGGTGTTTATAAATGCTTTAACAACTAATTGAAGAAAATGTATCAGATAGGAATCTGGTCAATTGTCAAAATATTGATATTATAATATTTTTTCATTTATATAATTTTTTGACAAAATTATTTATTTGGCAAATACGATCCTTTATAATAACAGCATTTTAAATTGACTTGCCTGCGGTCCTCCTTTAATATAACGGACGTAGACAGACAATTGCTTAAATTGCGTAGTCGGGAAACTACCACTATCCAAAACAATTTTTGAACAATTTTCTGATCTTCAGCTTGAAATTACCAGGGAAAAATAATCAATGTCTATTAAATAGTTAACAGCAAAAACCGGAATGGCTAAAGAAGCAAAAATAAAATATTTTAAATTTATTTTTCAATTCAGAATGATTTATTTATATTTACCATGCTAAGGTAGTCCATTCAATATATAGTCAAAATAGAAAAAGAAAATTCTTCAGAAGTTAACTTAGAAAAAAATAATATATAAAATAGTTCATATTAAAAATATGTAAATTTTATTTAAGTATTAAACGGGACAGTTCAGAATATTTAACTCAGATAGGACAGTTTTTAAAACCAGGACTATTCTTCTAAAAGAGCTAAATTAGAGAAATAATATCTGGAACAAGTCGGAAAATTTAATTAGGATTAAATCCTGGACACTTTTCATATCTGAGACAGTGAACAAAAATTTTTATATTTTTATTAATGAAATAAAATGTTTACCCAAATAATGTTAGTCAATGGGGAAAACTGATGAAAAATAAAATTTTCAATTATTATTTAAAAAAACACAATTCCAAAATAAGACACGTTACATTAAAACTTTTTTCACATCATACAAAACGGAGAAATAAAATAACAAAAATGCTTTGCATTGCTTCACTTTCACACAAAACATATAAACAAAAATTTATTTTAACCTTGAATTTTTTAGACAGAATCGATTCAAGGTATAAAATTTGATTTTTTTAAAAAAAGAACAAATAACTAAATAATGATGTCAGTTCGACGAGACTTGATTGTTCGATATTTTGAAAAGCCTTCACAGAGCATTAGCATTCCCTTTTCAACTTCAAGGATGGACGATTTCCAAACATCAAACACTTTCCGCATATTTTAAATAAGAGACTGCTTATATAATACTGAATTCCAGCATTTATTAACATGTAAAGAAGCTCCTTTTTTTGCAGTAATTGTATAAAAAGGCAGAACTAGTGCCTTTAAGATTTATGTTCTTAAAATTTATCTTAAAACCAACAAAATTCTTTAAAAACATCAAATTATACCGATTTTTAGTTGTTTTTAAAAATAAAATATTTTTTTATATTTTTTATTGAACTAAATACTTTCAAAAATATTTTTTTTTTAAAGTCTGAAAAAAGAAAGTGACTTTTTATACTTCCAGCAACAATTCCAAAGCGAAGTCTAATTTAAATAATTATTTTAACTAAAGAAGTTAGACATTTTAAACTTCAATTATTCGCTGATTAAAAGTAGTGGGGAAAATAAAAAGAAATATGTAAATAAGTTAAATGAAATCACAGATAAAATGTGACATTAAACTAAAAAAGCAATTAAACACATTAAAACTATTAATATATTTTATTTTTTGCCTATTTTTCCTTCAAGTTGAAATTACTAAATTGTCCATATTTGAATGAATATAGTCTATATCCAACAAAAGTTAAGAAACATGTTTGATTAGAAGAGAAATATCTTAAATATAAAATATAACGCACCTTTTATATAAACTATTTTGATATAAAAAACGGAGCAATGCGAGATTCAAATTCGTTCTACTTTCTGGAATCGGTAGAGACAATCGAAAACTGAAAAAGCACCACAAAATGCGAGAGATCTGCTGGTCACATAAGTACATCACTAATTTGATACAAAAATATAACATTTTCTTTTTAACTTTAAAAGAATATTATGTAATGTTTAAAAAAATGTTACCGAAAAAAATTAATTTCTTAAATTAGTATGAATCATTAACTTACAGATGACTAGAGGCAATTGTTTGACAACGGATTCTAAAACCCTCCGCGCTTTGGTGCATGCGTTAGGATGGGTTTAATTCGTCAAAATTGGGGTGGAGGGAAAGATGGAAGGAGGGGATGTTTACATTTAACAATAAAATAAACTCGGATTACTTGCAGATGAATTAAAATAATACAGTCAGAAACGACACGATATTCATATATAACTGGAAAAAAAATTGAGCATAAAAAGTATCTAATAGAGAGAAAATCAAGGTCAAAAAATGACGAAGAATTCCGGAAATGCGCTCATTCTTCCGCGTCTCTCCCCTTAATGAGATAGAATCGACGAAAAGTGGTCGTCTCAGAATACTGAAACGAACAGTAATTTTTCAGTTCATATTTGACAGTCAAATTGATGATTATGTTAATCAGGAATGTTCAGTCGATTTCTTTTAACATTCTGAATGTATGAGTTACTGACTGCCTAAAAAAAGATTGGATTATAAAGGATGTTAATGTGATACATGTCAAACACTCCGAGCCAATTTCATTTTGGAATCCACTCCATGCCGTGTAGAAAGATACAGAATATAACTTCACAACGCAACAAGTATGTAATTGGTCTAAAGAGGAGTAACGTAATATGTAAATATAACATATTATACTTGAATCGTTAAATGATTATAGTGCAGATTTTAGCTCCGAATATGCGCGTCAAATTAGAATTTAAAAATAATCTCCATAATTGCAGAAATTTAATGTAAAACAAGTCAAATAATAAAACATTTTGACATTAGTCTGCTTTTTCCCTTTATCAATGACTTTTAATTTTGCTTCTAAATATTATTGTATTTTTTTAAAATCATTTCCTAATCTTTACTAATAATAAGGAAGAATATGTGGACTCTATAGACCGGACCGTATGACCTACAGTTACCAAACTTGAGATAGACATGCTTTGGAATGTGAATGCCAGAGCAATTTTTCTTTTTCATTTTGAAATTTTAATGAGGATTTAAAAATTAAGCGCAAGCTTGTTATTTCCCATGCTAAATCCAGAAAATATTGCAATAAAAAAACTGATTTTACACCCATTTAAAATTATCTTTTGAATGATACCAGTTTATAGTGGTCGTGTATATTTTTCCCGAACTTCTGCAATTTTTTTTTAAACTTGAGAAATTTCAACAATTGATTTCATTCTCGAACTAAATTTTAAACGGTTTTTATTGTTCCATGAAATATTTAGTGGCGTGGTCTTTTCCAACTGTTGAAAGTTACGGAAGAAGGATTCTGTTAAATATTATGTGATTTAAATAAAGAAAAAGAAAGGGAAGTTATAGTATCATGAAAGAAAAGAGATAAACCAGACAATTATATTTTTAATAGCGCTATAATGTCATGGGTCTTGATTCTATTAGAAGGCATAACATAGATATAAGCATTTAAAATAGAACGGCTTTGATGCTTTGTTACAAATGTTTTCAAATATTTTTGAATGAATCATAAATATTAAAAGTTGCATAAAAGATTTAGTAAAAAGTAAAGGCAGCCAATATTCCTGGGATAACAGCTGGTCGGCAAATTCGGTTAGTTTAGAAATAAAATAAATTATTTAAAATATTAAATTTTTATGAAATGGGAAAGGTATTATAATAAAAGTTTATTTAAACAATTTAACTTCAAAATAATCGCTTTTGATTAAATTTTCACATTCACTGTATTTATTTACTTAGGTTTAAAATAATTCCAAGTTAAAAATAAAATAAAATTATCCACTAGATAGTTACATTAATGAAGGGAAAGATCATAGTATCTTATTTTAATTTTCCTGAATAATCCAAAAACAAGATTTACAAAATAATCGCAATCCGAATATATTCTTCTTGCATTTATCAAGGCATTCAATTCATTTTAATTTTCCAAGTACACAAAATAAAATCAAACGATTTTTTACGAATTCACCAACAATTTTTAAACAGAAAATAATAAAATAATTATTGCCAATTCATTTGGAGAGAATTACATTTAAATGATGCTTAACAAATAATTTTACAAACTCAAAAAAATCGAACTGCTCAAACTGTTCCATTGATCTGTTTAATTTACTGTTTAATTAAATAATAATAATTGAATTGGAGATCGTCTTCATGCAGAATAAAACCGGATTTTTTAAAAAATTTATAAATCCTTCACTTTTACTAAACATCCTTTTAATTATAGGTACGAAATTTACTACTTATGCCAATAAGCTAATCAATATTTAAAGCACTGACTACCTTAGAGAGTACGATAATAAAATTCGTACGAGTCATAAAATTTCGATTATTCTTTCAGAAGCACTAATGATTTATGTACTTGCGATACATCATTCAACAATTCCATAATCCTTTTATTTGTTTCGACGTTATTTTTTTAAATCGAATTTGACAAGTGACCCGAGCAAACCCTTTGCTTTCAAATTCTCAAGTAAATACTACTCCACCCTTGTACGCCTTTTTCCCGTGTACCTAACGCCCTTTTCAAAAACTTCCCAAAAACAGCAAAATCTTGAAGACACCCTGGCTGAGAAGACAATGACTTATGGGCAACCGACCTTTCATGAATAGCACGTGGGCCAGCCATTTCACGAATTGTAGCGGCGGAATTCCAACTATGAGGAATGGCAACGACTCATTTGGGTCAGAGGCAGGAAACCGCAGTAATAATAGATCTCATTCTTATATTAATATAAAAGAAGGTTCGCAACCTAAACCGACTGAAGAAACGAAGTGTCGATAAGGTTAGTAAAATTATGAAAGTGACATTATTAAAACGATTACACAAAAGTATTATGTGATGCTGCATTATGTTTTAAACTATCGTACAATTATTTACAGGAAAAAATCCAACAGAAGTGATCTGTCCGAAACTTTCGAATATTCATAATAAAGATTCATAATAAAGGTGTTACTCCCATTCCAGAAGGCATTAAAAAACTGTGTACCTCGGGTACAGCCGTGAACATTACCAGTTCCTAGATTCTTATATTATATAATTTTAAGACCATAAATGTTTATGTTTTTAGAGAGGAGCGTTTGTTCTTCGAAGTATGATGAGGTAGGGGGACTAACCCTTTAAAGGGCCATTTTTTTCTAGTCATATCATGTTAAAATATTTTTAGGCTTGAAATTAGAATAAGAAAAGGGATTCATTTAGCTTATTATATAAATTTAATTTGGTTAATTAATAATTAAGTAACAGATCAAGACACATCATTTTGTCTGAGATAAAGAACTGAAGCATCTAAGTTTCTGACTTACTAAAAAAAATGTGTCAGAACTTATGCCAACCTACATAATTTCATACAAAGATTGATAAATTTGTTGGGAAGCATATTTCCCACGGCTCTAGAAATGGTTAAATAAGTAGTTCATATTCTTGATAAATTGAATCTAAAATTCAATATAGAATTACAATATTTATTTAAAAATATCTCATAACAAATTTTATTTGTTTAAGTCGCTTTACATTGGAGTTATGGGATTTGTATACATACATTATACAAATTAATAGACTATGAGACGATCATCCTATCAGCGGATTAAATTCACAATTTTGACACCAATCTGCATTTTAGATACTAAAACCCTGCACCAAATTTTATTTACACAGCTCTTTATGTTTTGGAGTTATCAGCTTCTTTTGTAGGCAAACACGTTTTCTAAGATTAGATTTTGTTTAAAATTCAAATGTTATTTTCAGATTTGCTGTTAAGATTATGTACCAAATTTTATTCGTCGAATTGAAAGCCTTTTCAAAATTATTGTGTTCTCTGACTGAGAAACATAATTCCAGAAATGTGTTTGTCGAACTTGAGGAGATCCGAAATGTGGAGATTCTTTAACACGAGAACGAATTTTTTTGACGATTACAACACTTTCTCGTCACATACTTCGCATACAGGAATATAATTATATTCAACGCTTGCAAAAATATAATTTCAGCATCTCAAAAGATTTTTTTTTAATGTTCCTGCTTTTACATAATTTTTTTTTCCAGTTTGATGATGGCGGTGTCTTAGCTAGGGTATATAAGAATTTTTTTTATCCACACCAGTTATTAAGACTTATCATATTTTGCATTAAAAAGGGAAATGTATGTGCGAATATTCCCGCACCCCGGGCTAGGAGTATCAAATATTTGATTCTTAAAATTCTTTCCCTTTAATGCATTTGATTTTACAAAACAAAAATCTCATTTTTTACATATAATACTAACAAAAAAAATTGCTAAGAATTTGTTTTTCTTTAAAATAAATCGTTTCACTGGTAAGCCTAAAAATCAGAGTTAAAAAATTATTCCCAAGCATGGCGTAATCATCTTATTTTAATATGAGAAATGGTAACGATTCATTTGGATCACAACTAGGCTAAAGCTGGAATCAATTGAACAACCCAATTCCTATATTATTCTTAAAGAATGTTCGCAATCTAAACTGGTCGCTGCATCCAAATCTGTGAATCAATTACTTCTACTTTAAAATGTAATGCGAAAATGATAGAGCGGTATTTCAAAATGTGTGAGAAAATCGTCTGCCACTGAAAGATAATCCAATCAAATTGTCAGTGAAGCAGTTCGAATTTTAAAGGTGTTTTACCGTTAATAAAGGCAAATGGACTCGATTTGTGGTAAGAGTTGAAAGAACATCTGCGATTATGTTCTTAAAGCAATTTTAAGTATGCTCTAATTATTTTAGAACTGTGGATTAGTGGGGCACAGTAGAATTCCTTTTTTTATTTTTTTATTATTATTTAAAAAGTTCAAGAATTTGAGTTAGAAGTAATTGTGATTCGCTAATATTCTTTTGATAAAACTTTTCAAATTATAAAGATAACGCTGTTAAAAATATAAAAATATTTCATATAAAAATAACAATTCAGTGGTGGTTGAATAGTATTTTTATAAATTCATTAATAGAAAAAAAAATCGTCAATTTCTCTTACGTAAAAATTCTAAATATAAAAATTTTATTTAGAATTTATTTCTATTTTAGTTGAAACAAATTAAAAGTTTTCAATGTAGTTTTTAGTGACTTCTGTTAAAAATTATACCATATACTTATATAAAGCTCGATGTGTGTGTGTCTGTGTGTGTTGGCGCTCTACAGGCCAAACCGTTCGACCTACAGCTACCAAATTTGGCACATGCATACCTTCAAAAAAGGTCAAAAAGAGGTCGGGAATGTGGACCTGGGGGTCCCTTTTTTTAAAATTTTTAATTAGAAATTTAATTATTAATTAAAAACTAACTTTCCCGCCAAAAAAAAAATCTTTATTTTCGGTTTCAGTTTTTTTTTCCCACGCTAAAGAGGATAGGCTTAAGAAATTTTCGGCAGATTATTTCAAAGGATTCTGTTTATTTTCTTAAGGTTTGATGCATTGAAAGTTAAACATTGTTAATTAATCGATCTTTCAGATTCATTCTGAAGTACTTCTGAATTAAAATAAAACAGAATAAAGGAAATTAAAAATTTCTAATCTGCATAGCGTTACCCCATCTGGAGTAGAAAATTCACGCATTTGCGTTACCATAATTGGCGTTGAAAATTCACGCATGTGCATTGTGTTCTGATTGTTGACAACGGATACGGACTTTGTTTTGAAGGCTTAATACTTTTTCGACAGGTTATTTCAAACGATTCTGTTTATTTTTTTAGTGTTTGATACATTTAAAACTAAACATTGTTCATTAATTCATCATTCATTCGATCTGTTCATGATGAATCAGAGAAAATTTTGTTGAAAACTTCTTGAGATATTATATAAATTAAGAAAAATATTCTTTAGTGCCCTTAAGGTTTAAATAATACTCAGCCAGCGACTCTGTTTTCAGTACTCATATTTAAAAAAAATACATCGTTTCAGTAAAAGAAAAAAATATATTATGTTAATTGCAGTTTAATCATTTCCGCTTTAATTTAAAGCATAAATTCTACCGGAGCTAACAGAAAATTAGACAGATACATATTACGTTATGGCTGAAGGCCTTTATAATATTATGAGTGAATTATATGAAAATTTGAAGTTTTAAAATATTTTAATGAAGAAGCAATTAAAATGAGAGTTCCATAAAATATTTAATTATTAAAATTTTAACGTGCATTAAGATTGGCGAACCGGCTGGTCGCCAAAGGCGGCTAGTCATAAATATAATAAAACTGCATAATTTAATCCTACATCAAAGAACAGTGGAATATTTTGGTGCTAAAATTCATACTTTCACCTCCAATACACTGGAACAATGTACTTTTTAAAATAAGGTCTGATAACCAAATTAGTATATTTGGCTAATAAATATAGAAAATACTTAAAGTGAGATTTGTTTTTTTAATTTCAGAAAAACCAACTTTTTAAATAATAGAACAGCATCTAAAAACAATCGCGAAACTTTTGTTGTAATAATGCTTGTGTTATGATTGGCGAAATTTTAAAATTTTAAATGGATTTTTATTTTAAGAACATATGAAAAAATATAACTCATCATTGAAAAGTTTTAGTTCACCTTGCTACGACAGATAAAAATTAAAATCCTTAATTTAATCCTATTTTTTCCTATCTATTTTTTTTTCATATACTTTGTATGGAAATACTCAAATTTTAACTTGTATCCAACATATTTGTTAATTTTTGTTGCGACATTCGTTTTTCGATTCGTATTAATTAGTACATGACTTTAAAGTGAATTTCTATCTTCAAAATGTTTTTCCCAAAGTATTTTAAACAACGCAGTGTCTAATATCTACGATGTTCTAAAAGTTTTCTGAAACGCTGAAATGTATAAGAATATTTCGGAACTCAGATAGGATGAAGTATTAACAACAGCTATTTAATTACCGACGATTTTCCAAATAGATATCTTTAATAAGAATATTTGGTGCCACAACTTCTTAGGAAAACAAAGAAACGAAATATTCTTATACCTGCTTCTATCATATTTAATAAGTTTACAAGGGAATGTATCAAAAAAAAATCAATAATACCTTATTGGAAGAACTTGTTATTACTACTTAAATTATGTTGCTTTTACAATTGAAAAATCGATTATCGTTTGATATTTCTCGTTATTTTTTTTTAAATTCTATCTCACTTAAACTGGAATTGATAAAGCTGGCTCACAACGTTTTACAAACACAGCTATTTATTTCTACATCTAGATAACAAATAAACACGAACATAAAAATGCATCGTGATAAAGAATACGAATAAAAACACTTAAGAATTCTGGACGATCACAAAGTTACAGTCAAAATGTCAATAATGGGGCAGACGATTTTTTTAAACTCTTATTATGCTTCACAAAAATGAAATAACTTTCATTTTGTGCAAGCACAATGCATTTCATCATAGATGTTCACGCATTTCATAAAGGCAATTCAATCATTGTTTACACTTTTGGTCTACGTAACCCTTTGCAACCATTGCTTATGCCATTCAACTTCAGAAAGACTGGTTTTAACTGGCGGTTTAACTGCTACCTGTACAGCTCACCAAGACTCAGAAAACAAAAAGTAAAAAGATAAATTCATCGTTAATGAATTCGAAAGAATTCCAGGCGGAATTCCAGCACAGAAGAAGGTCGAGTCATTCCAGTTTTATGCTCACCTTCACTGCTGATGCCACCAAGGAAAACTAGAAGTCTATAAAACAAGCAAACGATATTCGTAGCTCAATGAAGAAGCGAACGGATGAAAAAATCAACCAACTATGGAAATAAATGTGACCGTTTGCGATTGTTGAGAGGTTATGCTCATCAAAACAGATTAACCGTGATCAGCTTGAGAGAAATCGAACTTTTATTTTCTTTGATGATATTCTTTACTGTTTTTTATGTAAGCAGACGATTATCGAAAGGTTTCTTCAAGAAATAAATGGTTGCATTGGTAATCAAAGATTACGCAAAAAGCTACCAGCGACCACCTTGACTGAATATAATATTTTAAGTATGTTAAAAGAACGAAACCTTTTGTCTTCTCACTAAAACCAAGTAAATCACACTGAATTTTGTATTTGATTTAAATTGTTTTTAAATGTATAGTTATTTTTCCCAAGAATAAAAGCGCAAAAAAAAGTCGTTTTTCTATGTGCTAAAAGGGATAGAATTTTCTAGGTTTTTACTTCATCGTATATGAAGTATACAAAGAGGACGTATGATAAATAAATAAATAAAATAAAAATCAACCACAAGATTTTGAAGAGGAACGAATTTACTCGGAACATTTTAGAACTGAATAAGAACTTTTTGAAACTGACGAACGCGTCAGATCTCCTTTAATTCTAAAACAAACTTTTCATTTATAAAAACTCATTAATACCAAACCTGTGAACACGATGATTCGAAACACATCCGAGCTAGACGGATTAACACTGCGAGCGCTGCTTACAAATTCGTTGATTTGTGTCAGATTTTGAAAAAAATCTATTCGCATGAAGTTTGTTGCTCTATATGTCAGCAATACAAAACGCAAAAAACTAGATGATAAAATAGTTTCAACAGTTATAGCATCTAAAGTATAGATCTGTAGCCTAGCCATTTTGAACCAAACCTGCCAAGCGGTTGACCTGTTCATTCGCGTGTGTGTAAACGCAAAGAATTCGGTAAATTAAATTTGGTATGGGATCTTGAAACTAAACTTGTATTTCTAAGTCAATTTTCTTCAATCGGCCGAAAAAAGAAAAAAAAAAAAAAAAAAAAAAGATGTTAAAAATGAAGCAACAAGATGGTTATTTGAGCCCGCTTTAAAATAACACAGGGGTTATTTTGAGACGACCTTGTAGATTTGAACCGCGATCAGATGACGAGAAAGATACCAGTGTTAGCACATCCTCTCCAAGCTTCCATACTACAACATTAAGAGAATGCTCGACTCACGATCGAAATTAAATGCATCAGGTCCACATACATGGAGAATTTGTGAAATTGGATTTTGATTTTTCCAGTGTCAAAGACAAGATCACTAAGTCATCACAACTCTATCTATAAAAAAGAGAAAATACTACAGTATTTTTTTCAGAAACCATCCGCACTTTTGCGCAGAAGCTTTGATTTCACCGAAATAGGGAAGGAATAAAAGCTTTTGAAAGAAAAGGTGTTTTTTTTAAATCAAGTAATATATTGATTCATTACACAAGTTTGAAATTCAAGTATATTATCCTGACTACAAATAAATCAAAACTCTGCATCGAGGGAAAAAAAGCATGGTCAGGATAAAATCATCTAGAGTCCTTTTAGCCTCCCTTATCTTATTTACTGTAGCATACATTTTTTTTGACAATTTTAAATCTTTATATAAACATATCTATGCAACAAATTCTGATAAACGACAAAATAATGAATCTATCTATATTTATATCTATATATATACCTTTTAAACAAATATGAAAAACTGAACACAAATCGAAATACTATCTAATAATATTCTAAATAGTAAAGCATATTTTTTAATAATTTAAAACAACATAGTATGAAAGTCGTAAAAGATAAAATATGATTCTTATATTTCTATTGACATTTAAACAACAATTGATTTTAAATTGAATGCATGGCACTGGTAAATAAAGTGAAATAATAGTATTAGTATACTCAGAAAATATTGCAAAACTATGTTGCAATTTCGGGACCCTTAATGTTGCGTGGCTCAGTTCAGTCAAATACTTTGTCTATTTCATAATCCGACCCCGGAATAAAAACTAAAAGGAAAATGTGCCTAATTGAAAAAAACTGGAAAGGCGTTCTTATTCATCTTCATATCATCCCTTTGTGGTGTAAAATCTTCTAAAAGAAGTAGGGATGGAACTCTAGTACGAACAGTAACACTAAATATCTGAATGATGCTTAGATGGCTTTCCGACTCACTATACAAAAATCATTTAAGGTCAAGTCATTTCATATGTTTATAAAACAGTTTAAAGCGCAGTATATATACCAATTGCATGTAGACTTTCCTTTCTTGATTCTTGCTTCCATAAAGCAATTCCAAAAATCTAATTTTAAAAATTCACTACATATATAACCGTGATGGTTTTCGTGTGGTTTGAACAACTAAGAAGGTTGAAATTCTAAAAACAAAGTGTCGAAAAAATTATATATAATTATAAAATTCCACATAAGCGAATAATAGCATATTCTTAACCTACAAAAGAGAACACAATGCATTTAATGCAAGCTATCATAACCCGCAACAATATTCGCTAACGCCTAACTGCTAAGAGTAATAAACTTTGTCAAATCTTGGATTTTTTTAAGAAAGAAAAAAGTATTATGAAAGAAGCAATAGCCTCTGGAATATTTTCTTTTCGGTCATAGAGGCCTCCTTGAAGGTAATTATGGTCTTTTTTTTTATTTTATCTTGTCTCGAGGCACCCAAGAAATGGTTTCTGTCGATTCATCTGTTGTTGGAGCAAGGTCATTTGGAAAGCAAAACACCTAATCTTGAGAAAGGTTTCACTTAGAAATTCTTAGTTTAATATGCAATCTTTCTCAGTAAAGTTTCCATTCAAAGAATATTAGGTACATTTGTTTTATTTGTTACAGCAATTATAGTAGCTAGCATATAGCGAAAAAGAAAATAAAATAGATTTGTTTTTGGTCTGAAAAACTAATGTTTTTAATCATGTTTCTTGAGTCAGAATTTTTTCTGACATTTTTTCATTTTTGCTGTAAGTAAACGATAAAAGAGAACTAAAATTATTTTAAAAACTCTCGGTATTAAAATAATAATAAACTCTACAATCTAGATATCTCTGAGAGCAAGGAAAATTATTTCTGGAACTGCCTGTGTTCAATCTACATAAATACATTTGTATCTGCTTTTATTAAACTTAACATAACGACAATCGCAGACGATTTTGAAAGTTTCAGCATTTTATATACAGGGTGTTTATTTAGTCCCGGATCCATTTTGATGTTTAATAACTCATAAAATAATAAAGATAGATTAAAATAAATAACAAATGGTTGAATATACTCAAAAAGTTTCATGACCCTTGTCAATGAATGTGAACCGCTGATCTCACAGATATTCTAGGATTGTGTAAAAATGTCTCTCTGACACGCTCATCATCAAAATCACTTGTGCAAGGACGTCCGGAACGTTTCTTATCTGCGATACTTCCAATTTCTAGACAATTCTTTTTCCACCGCAAGATGCTGTTTTTGGATGGAGGATCTTTTTGGTAAATTCTTCTGAAAATTCTCTGTTCTTGCACTATCGATTTCGTTTCTATGAACCACCATAAAATCTGCGCTTTCTCTTGTGGTGTATGCATTCTCCTTAATATCCGCTCGAATAAAACATCACATACAAAAGTACTACATAGAACAAACACATCAAAAGTAAACATAACATTGCAATAGTTGCCAAAAACAAAAGAGAAAAATGCAATTAATAAGCAGACGATATTTAGAAAAGTACAGATATTTAGACTGGAAAATGAAATTAACTGAAATTAGCCACACGCGCAGACGATATTTGCAAAAGTAAATATATTGAAAACTGAAAAGGAAAATATATGAGTTATTCCATCAATAAATGCCATAAGTTTGTTTATATCTTCATTATTTTATGAGTTATTAAACATCAAAAAAGGTCCAGGACTAAATAAACACCCTGTATTTTATTACGGCTGTTTATAATTACATTTAATGTTGTTTCAATTGCAGACGATTTTGGTACACTTGAAGAAACTATATATTATCTATGTTCAGGTGAAATTGTAAAATTTAATTTTTCCAAAATGACAATGAAAATATAGTTGTTAAAAAAATATTCATCAGAAAACGAAAACGTTTGAAGGAATAAAGAATTTTCTTCCTCTTTTTCACTTTCATATAAATGAAATATATGAAAGAAAGCGTTGTAATCATCGAAAATTCGATTTCCGAGATTTTGATGAATCCATTATTTAAATTTCCCTGAGATCGAGAAGATTATTATAAGAACTACAATTGCTGCATAAAAATTATTTTTGTCTTCATTAAATTAAACCAAAGATGTCTCAGCGAAATTTAAGCATTATTATATATTTTAATAACTCCGTTTTTAGTTAATGTAGCTTCAATCCTAACAATTTTGGTTAAGTTTATAAATCTCTTTGTACGTCAGTGTTTTTGTTCGAGTAATATTTAAATTTCCTCCGAATCGTAATAATCTAGTGTTAGGAATAAAGAATTTTTAAAAGATAAATTTTTATTCGATGGGTTTAATAACAATATCAATTTCTAGACTCATTAATAAATCAAATTAACTCAAAAAGTCACGAACGAAACAACGTAGATGAATGAAATTCGGTACATAGTTTTTTAGATCAAAATTATAGATCTGTTTAAAAATTTTGGCGAAATAAGAGAAAATAAAGTTTTTCTATCCATTCACGTTTACGTAGACGCGATAACTTTAAAAAAAGCAGCAAGCAAAATTTCACAAAGTTCAAATTTTAAAAATATTTTGTTCAAGAAGCCGTTAAAAACACGTAACAAACTATATAATTGAAATTTTTACCATTAACCTAGGCGAACCAACTCATCGCCAAAGGCAGCTTGTTAATCTACAAATGTTATTAAATTAATTCCTATTATTTGACTCCTAAGTCGTTATGACTCCTTATCATTTGACTCTTACCTTTTTCGCGCGGGCGAAAGTAAGTATGACAATGAAAGATAATAAAAGTTTGACAATAAAAAATAATAAAAATAAAAGACTTATAAAGAGGAACAGTGAAAAAAGGCTATTAGGAACTAGTAATATAGATTATTATAGTTTTGCATTATCATATATTTGTAGATATAAAAACAGTCTTTTTGTTAAGAAATGTTACTGAAAATTTGATACTAATTTACAACTGTTAAATAAAAATAGTATATCAGATTTCATCAAGTAACTCAAAAGTGGATTTCACCAACTACTATGGACAGAAGATATGTGAATAAAAATTTTAAAATTTTACAAATCTAAATAATATATGCAAGAAATTACGAAGAACATCAATTAGATTTGTTTTTCAGAATAGATATATTCAATCGAGTGTCTCCAACACTAACTTAGCGAAGCGTTATGACGGTTGTAAGAAAAATTTAGATTTTTTTAAAATTTTTTTTGTCATGTGACTATTTTAAGCCAAATGTTTGCGCAGTAACTTCTGAGGGTAAAGACCCCTGAGCACCCCAGGGCAGATGTCTGACTTCTAGCTCAAATGGAGATAGCACACACACTCGCTTGCACAACCCCTTTTTACAGGGGGGGGGGCGCCTCATTCACGCACCTCACAGAGAGAACACAAGGAAGAGAACCACCATGCCCGAACCAGGACTCGAACCCGGATCGCCTAGATCGCGGGGAAGAAACGCTGCCCCTCGGCCAGGACGCCGGCAGAAATTTAGATTGGAACATACAAAGACTCCAGTTTACAAGATATTTCAAGAACCGATTTTTCAGAAAATGCATCCCTCGTCGTCACTGTCCGATCCCGAGCGAAACGAAAATTCAAACCAGGTGCGGAAAATAAATCTCATGACAGAGCGAGAAACGCTGGACGACGTGTTTCGAGCATTTATTTAATGATTCCTCTTCAATTTTCCGCTCCCTAAGCGCGTGACGGAACTCCTTTACCTCCCAGGACAGATGTGCATCACAGAATGCATTGCATTACACGAGTTGAGATTATTCATTTTTTTTATTTATTATTATTATTATTATTCAGAGGAATTCAAAAATTTCATGAACCAAACGGAAGCTCGGTGGAATCATCATGGGTGAAAAAAATGAAAAATGGGAAACTTCTTCAATGGAATGGAACAGCTTATATCATTCGTCTTAATATCTTGCTTATTTAAAAAGAGGTCAACCGACAAGTTTCTAGGGGTCATTAAGAGGTAAAGAATGTCAACAGCTTTTGCAACAGAACTTAAGATCGTAAACACAAATATCCCCTGTTCAGTGAATTAAGTAAAATTAAAGATGTGTCTCAAAGCATACAACTCCTGATAAACCAGTAGCAATATTAACTCCTATATTTTCTATGTGTATAAGAAAATCAAGAACTTTTCTATTCTCCAAATAAAAGTCTACATCCCGTCATAATATCAAGGAAGTAAAATTGGAAAGAAAACGCATCAAGAACGAATTCTCTCCCGCAGATTTCCGCGCTCGTTGAATCAATATATAGCATTTTCAGCTTCAAAGTATAATGAAGACATAACAGGAATTTACTTTGCGAATATTAATAGAGATCTACTTTTCTGGTCACCAATTGACACACCAAATTCCATTTATCTAAGGCGTTGCATTTTAACACTTTTATTATCCTGTTCACACACAGGCAGACAGACAAACATAATTCCAAAAATGTGTTTTTCGGACTAAGGAAGGCCTAAAACGCGACTATTCATTAAGCGGTAAGCTAAATTAGTGACATGCCATGGTTTGTAAGGAAAACAATATCAGAAAAGGCCTTAAACTCTCTACCGTAAGCGCATCTCACAAGATGCTATCCACTGGCCAGTTTCTATGGAAAACTCGACAAGAACGGTAATACCGCAATAAAAATAAACAAGTCTTACAAAACCCCCGTTCTCTATAAACATCAAGCGACTTCATCGACTTATCTGGGACTAGATCTTTACCAATAGTTTTAAAATACTTGACTGAATTTCGATATTTTTCTCATATAAAATTTATTCTCTAGTTTCACTTTTTTCCATGATATAAATTAGCCTTAATAATTAGCAAGCACGAATGGAATCATTATGCAAAACCACTTGCTAGGTAGTATTATTGCCAAACCAAACCAAAACCATTTGCGATGTCCCAAAGTTTAGAATCTTGAGTTAAAAAATTCTGTTCACCCTTCTATAAATCGGCAATTCATTAAATAATAAAATAAAAATAAATCATTCATTAATTCATAATTAATTCATTAAAAATTTGGAGATCGAAATGGTTATTACAATAACTTTTCTTCGTTTATTACATATCTCTTATATGTAATATTATATATGTAATATATAATATATTAATAATATTAATATGTAATATATTAATAATATTATTAACCGACCAAATGCTGTTAAAGAATACAACACTTCACGTTTCTACGATTTAACTATTTAAGTTTATGGAATAAAGCTTCCCCCTCGTTGAAAAAACAACGAAAATCTTATCCTAACTCCTTCATCTGTGAATTTATTTAAATTCCCAATTAGATAAAAATTAATATCCCAAATAGGAAGTTATTTTAATTCATATAAGAGAACACTTCTGAGATATGTAAGTTTGCCCAAGTATTTTTGATTTTAAAACTAATTGAGACTCTCTAAATCAGATTTTAAAATGGAAAATTCTATAATTCGATGCACGAGTCCAATGTTTTCTGACAATAACTGTTTAAATGAAACGGGTTATTTTAATTAACTTTCGCATGATAAAGAATAAAATATTTAAAATGTTAAAGGACAAATTTCTTAAAAAGATACGAACAACAACAACAAAAAAAGTTCGATTATTTTTCTAAATAACTAATGTGAAAGTGACCAGTTTCTAATTATATATCAGGCATTAGTTAATTAATAAGCTAAATTAAGGCATTAGTTAATTAAAGTTAAGGCATTAGTTAATTAAAGTTAAGACATTAGTTAATTAATTAAGGCATTAGTTAATTAAATAATAATTAATAACTCCCAGAATTGTTTCATCACATTCTTTAATTAATTAACCCGTTATATTTCAATAAAGAACGAATCATTATTGAAGCAGAAAACATTGTATTTGCCATTTTAATGATAACATATCAAATCATTTTCTTGGACACATAAAATTCACTGGTTTACATTCACTATGATAAAAAGAAAATATCTACAAAGTGTGTGTAGTTTTAGTTTAAACGAATCTACGCAAAATAGCGTTATTTTTTCGATGAAGCTTCTAGAAAAAAAAAAAAAATTGCTCTTACAATCAGTCGATAGAAAGAAAAAAAAATCTCTGGCATTTGAACATCGATTCATCCTCACTAGACAGACGTAAGTGTATAACTCTAATCCAACATGAGTTACGAGTTATTTCGAAACATGGGTCAAACGCTAACCTTTTGTCAGAGCAAACACATGTGACTACTAGGCGATATCTATTTGTCGTTTTTAAAAGCTATCACCAGAGTCTTTAAAAAAGGTTCATTGTTGATAATGGTGTTATGATATGGTGCAAGAACTTAGAATTTAAACTATTGTAATTCAGTTAAGTGACAATTTTATGATTTTTCCTTCGAAAATTAAAATTTTTCAAAAACATTTGGATGTCTCAAACATATGCACGCTATCGGAGAAAATATGCAATATTCTATTTCATACATTACGATCGGTTATTTCATGGATTATACTCTATAACAATAACGTACCTATATTGAATAGTTACTTCATCGTATACGTAGTATAGAGAAAAAATAGTAATCATCTAAAAATTCGAACTCGACATTTTATCGAATCTTCACATTTTAGACCTCCCTTTCGAAAAACATTTTTGGAAAATACCCGTTTGTCTGCGACAAAGACAATTCAAAAATACTTGGAGCTAGGCAGATGAAATTTGGTCTACGATCTTTATATCAAATTGAGTAAAATCAGTCACAGGAAGTCCATCAAAGGAAATCAAAGTCAAAGGGAAGTCTGTCTGTCCGGCTGTTCGAATATAAATTAACACGATAACTACAAAAAGATGGAAGCTAGATGGATAAGATTCGGTACACAGATTTCACATCTATAGTGTAGACACCTATTACATTTTGAGCCATATCCAAAAGATGGATGAAACGTCTGTCAGTTTGTACTTTCAGAAACATATAAATGCGATAACTCAAAAACGCAGCAAGATAAATGTATGAAATTTGGTATGGGATTTTTTGATTGCAAGTATAAGCTTTTTAACATTTTTGTTTTCAATCTATTCAATCTATCTTCATCTAAAACACTGATTCGATTTGCGGATGTTAGCAACCTTATACCAGGTATCACCAAGTATCACACGGTTGATTCAATAAAAATGCTAAATTCTCGCCAAAGGTTCATATTTCGTAACTAATGTACGCCAATGCCATGCACGGTGTTCTCTGGGATAACACCTTTATTAATGAATATGCGAGTAACTTTTGAGGAGAACACTCCAAGTGGTTTTTATTAGTGGCGGATTTTGTCCTTTAGCGACTCTAAGCAGTGCATATTACGAGACCTCTTTTTATAAACTGGTCAATTCAGTTCACATGTTTATCTTAACTCTTTTGTTCTCTTCGGGTCTCTCTGAAAAGACACATTATTGGACTGCTCATGGAAAATTACGAAATGAAGTTATTTTATAGGTAATTTGTAACTTCATTACTGAGGACATTAATCTAAAAAGCATTTTCTAACATTATAATATTTAATATTATCCTTTCCAGATTACATCGATGTATTGCGTTGAGTTAATACGACCCGATCTATTTTTTCTTAGCAGCACTTTAAATTTTAGTATATCAATAATTCAAACAGAAAGGATAAAAATAAATTCATGCACAACACTTGATTTTATATTAAATCATTTTGTCAAGAAAGAAATAGCATAGATCAATTTTCTCCTATTCGGGAAATTTGAGAAAAATTGATAGAAATTAAGGTCAATTTTAAAATCTATTTGAAAATTTTACAATTGATGAATAGTATATATCGAACCATCGAACCATCTAAATATCGAATTAAAATATTTGCTTTATGTGACAGCGGGACTTCATTTGTTTTAAAGGCACACATTTATACTAGAAAAGAGCACCAGTCAAAAAAAAAAAAATCAAAGCAGGCGAACAGTAAGTAATTTAACGTATTAATTTAGAGGGCAATATGGTACATAAAATAATTTCATTTCCTACAAACTGGGTCAAATTTTTTAAAAATGAATTAGTAAGTTGTTTGGTAATATAAGAAAAAAATAAACCAGAATTTCATTGTCAAATGAAAAGAAATACATAGCTCAAATTTTTAAATCATCGCCGAAATACTGCGGTCTCCTCAAAGCTTTCTCGCATACTCTATTACAACTATTGTTCCAGCGAACACCTTACATGGGCATTGTCGCATAATTGTTACGAAATTTCTACTTTTGGCGCATTTTTGGCGCAATTTAGCATTTTTCCTAAGTTTATCGCGTCATCCTTGGCGAGTTATTTGGCAGTTAATCTGGGAGATGCTGTGTATAGTATCCGAAAATCAAATTTTCGTTTTGGACGCGTTTTACTCAACCGATTGAGACAAACATTAGACAAATAACTGCACTTGTAGTCACAAAATCCCATACAAATCTGATATTTGTCATAGTGCTTTTGAATTATGTTTCTGAAATTACAAACCAATAAATAGTCAACTCATAGTTGGATTTAGCTCAACACTGTCTAAGATGTCTAAACGACAGATATTAAATCTATGTAAATAATTTTATCTACATATATAATTTACTTCATTTTGCAATTATCGTGTTACTGCATATTCCAACAGCCGGACAGACGAATTACCAATGAACAGATCTTATTCAAAATGCGATAGAAATCTGCAAATTGTGTATTAAGACCGAATGCCAAATTCCATCCGTCTAGATCAAAGTGTTTTTGAGTAATCTTCCAAAAAAAATTATTTTTTTTGAATTTTTAGACGATTATTATACTAAGGATACATGAAAGTAAAAATCACTAGATTTACTTATTTGTTTAAACCGCTTAATTGTAAGTAACTTCATAAAGTTGAAAAATGTATTTTACACCAAGCATCTTTTTGAAAATGCTTGTTTCTAAGTAAAGCTACATAATTTCTATTTCCAAGAAATTATACAATATGCATTCCTTTACGTAAACAGTGGTTAATATAAACAATTACTTTTATTAGATTTAAAAAAAAGCCTATTCGAAAAGAAAAACAAAACTTTCTGTGGAGAATCATTAATAATTATCTTCTTTCAAATAAAAAGAAAGAGTAAGAAATGTAATTAATCTTTATTCGCAATACACGAATTATAAAAAAAAAGAAAGAAAGAAAAGAAAGGAAAAAGAAAGAAAGAAAGAAACTTCACAAAATCCATGTGAGTGTAAAAGTTAATGGAATTCATTGAATTCCTTTAATTGATTTCGAAAAAAGTGTTTATTAAAAGACTTTTTTCGATTATTTTTCCGTCTATTTTTAATCGTTAATCATGAAAATACGATACCATTAAATGCCAAAGACACATCCGAGGTTATGTCAATGAGATAAATTGCGCTTGAAGCTCAGGCAATTTCGTGTGACAGAATTATGTTCAGATGTTTGCCGATAAACCTGTTTCTTCGCAATTTCTCACAGTTGTGGAATGTTCTGTATCTTGCCAGTGGCAACAGCAGAGGCCAAACTTCAATTTTTCGGCGGGAAGTTTTTTCCATGTTCCGAGTTTGATGCCAACCACGTTATTACTGTCGTGCATAAACACACGATTTTTTTTTCCTTTTTTCCTTTTTGGGGATGTTCCTCACGCGTGTGCAGAACAGGTGCTACGAGATGCACAGGGCGTGAAAAGCGCAGAATGGTGCTGTACATTTCAAAAAAAGGGATGTTATAAATTCCGGAAGCATTCTAATGAAAGAAGAAATTTACTTCTGATTAATATTCGCCAGTAAAATGTTAAACTCTTGACAGTGGACAGAAAGATCTCTTCTTGAGGAATTCTGTTTTAAGTTCTTTTTTTTCTTTGGTAGCATACTCGGGCATCAAATAAACCACTAAAAATGATCAGCTAATAATCTGTAGTATATATTTATATGCACAAATTTACAAAGATATATATGTAATAATATTTTAAAATCTAATTTTAACTTAATTTCCTATTTTTTAGCTCAATTCAACACATATTAATTTCATTCTGAAATATTCTCTTATTTCCTGATCCCCTTCCACATTTTCTATTTTAATTAATTCAATAGAAGCTTTGTGAAAATGCTTTCGTCAGCGGTTCCCACCCTCCGAGAGAAGGGATAAAAAATTGCTGACCTAAACAAATTCTTTTAAACGATTCCTATAATTCCCTTACCTAAATTCGACACGTGTAGGAAATCCCTACCAAAATCTCATACAATATATTCACAGTGATAAAATTTTCATTAGCTTTTCCTCATTTTCGCCGTGTGTCGTTCAGTGTTTATGTGCTCGTAACTTATGCTTGTATATAAATCATGCCTCCCGGGATGAAATAAAACTACGTTAAAAATTCAAAGTATCTTCCCTGTCTTCGGCCACGATTCTGCCTCGAAAATTATGATTAAACACACACACACACACATCACATATATATATTTTAAAATCTAAATTAAATCCAAATTAATTTCCTAATTTTTATCTTAATTTAACTTATTTCCCGATGCAATTCTACCTTTTTTTTTATTTAACTGTATTAGAGCCACTAGCTCTTTAAAAATGCTTAAATCTGCACTTTCGCACGCTCCGATTGAAGGGTTAAAAAAACTATCAAGCCAAACAAATTCTTTTAAAAGATATTTAAATTTCCCTTGCCTAAAACGACACGTGTAAAGAAATCCCTATCAGAATCTCATAGTATATAAACTCCGAGGAAAATATTTCTTTCTCTTTTCTCTTTTGCTATTTTGTCATGCTTTTGATTGATGTATATCGTCGCTTCTTGCTTGTATATAGACTATGCCTCCCGGTATGGAATAAAAGGAACATTTTAAAAATCCAAAGTGTCTTCTCTCTCTTCGGCCATGATACTGCTTCAAAAATATATGTTTACATTACATTACATATATATATTAACAGTTACGCGACCTGACAGAAGAAACTTTTGAAATTCTAAAACTTTGATTTATTTCACTATGGGAGGCAATTTATGTACATGAAGCGATGATAAAATTGACATCCGTTTACATCGCGACTCAATATATTATATATTTCGCCCATATTAATTTCATTCTAAAATGATCTCTTTATTTCCCGATCCAATTCCTCTTTTTATTTAATTGATTCTACACAAGCTCTATAAAACTGCTCACTTTCACACGCTCCGAGTGAAGCGATAAAAATTCCTAATGCTTACCGCATTCTTTTAATGATACCTAAATTTCTCTTTTCTAGCCTACTCGTGTCAAAGAAGAAGACCACTGATTTGATATTATACATATTATATGTATATATTGTTACGAAATTTCCCGGGGTTCTTTTGGATAGTGGAAGTTATATGGTGTGGAGAACGCTCAATAATCAGGCGGCAATAGAAAAAGAAACAACGACGTTTATTTACACGAAGACACACAGGACAGCACAAAAGCGACAACTATATACAGCACAGAAGACGATTGTCTTCTCCCGAGACGTGTAGCATACAACAGCACACACAGCGGCGTATAACCAGAATCTACTGCAGACAGTAGCGCACAGCTCAGTTCAGCACTAGCTTGACTCCGTCGCTTCCGACTACTCTGTCTTCTACTTCTCCGACTCTGACTCGGATTACTGACTTCCTTCTCTGGCAGCTGCAGCCCCTTTTATAGGTCTCAGGAGGCGGGGCTAGAAGCCTCTCAACCAATCAGGAACGTTCGAGGCGTATCTCGGTTCCTACTGGACGGATCGGGACAATTCTCGAAGTTTTGGGTATTATCTATTTTGGAGTCAAAGTCGCCAAGTTTGTCGCCAAGCTCCGGGACCTTCGACGCGCCACCTGGACGCCGTCTAGTACCGATGACTTTAAAACTTTCATTCCGACGATGGAACAAACTATGCTGGGAAGCCGAATTGCAGGTTTATAACATTATATATATATATAGACAGTCGTGTCAATGAAGACCACTGATTTGATATTATATATGACACGAGTAGTTTTAGAAAAAAGAAATTTAGGTATCATTAAAAGAATGAGGTAATCATTAGGGATTTTTATCGCTTCACTCGGAGCGTGTGAAAGTGAGCAGTTTTATAAAGCTTGTGTAGAATTAATTAAATAAAAAGAGGAATTGGATCGGGAAATAAAGAGACCATTTTAGAATGAAATTAATATGGGATAAATTAAGATAAAAATAAAGGAATTAAGATTTAAATGAGATTTTAAAATATCATTACATATATAAATATGGTTCATCATATTGAGATTCGAAAACACCGTATGTGTGGATGCTCCATGCTTGCTTAATAATGTTTGGTCAAAGTTTCTGCTAGTATCCGTCTGGGATTTCAACATCAAGCCAGCGACGTCGTAAAACCACAATCTTTTGTCATCCCCTTCATCATGAACAACTTTTACAACTCTTGGCTGATACCGCTGCTACTCTCAATTATAGCAGAAATAAGTGCGTTGTGTTTCTAAGAATGAAACTTCCTTATTACAGAATTGTGTATTTTCAAACATAAAAATATAATAGTTTCTCATTTGAAAATAAAATCCAGAGTTATAGATAATCTTGCCTTTCTTCTCATTCGACAATTTCTTAAACCAGGATGTTTGCATAAGATAATATTCCTAAAAATTATCTTCAGAATCTTTCCATACCAACTGCATAAATAGCGCTCGCATTTAATATAAGAGAGTCTTCAATCATGGCAAATGACAGGTTCGATACTTTCGATGTGACAGCAAGAATTTATGCATCGGCAGTGGTCTCCCCTAAACTTTCTCGCATACTCTGTAATAAAGGTGTTATCTCAAAGAACGCTTTGCAGCCCATTGGAGGTGAACAGTTATGAAATATTAACATTAGCATTTCACTGAATCTATTGCATAATTCTTGGTGAGTTTTTAACCAATTAAATTCTGGCATGCGGTTAATACTATCCAAAAATCGAATGTGTTTTATATATGTTTTTCCTATTCGACTGCCACAAAAATTTGACGCAAACCTATACTTATAGTCGCAAAATCCCATACTAAATTTCATAGTTTGAGTCATTGCGTTGTTTAATTACCGCGTTCACAATTTCTGAAAGTACAGACCGAGAGACGGTCAACCCCTAATTGACTTTGGTTCAAAATTTGATAAATGTATGTATACATTATAAATGTTAAATCGGTATACAAGATTTGATCTATCTAGATTTTTTCGTTTTGTAGATATCGTGTGTAACGCATATTTGGACAATTTGACAGACTGGCTTCCTCTGAACGGATATTTTGACAGAAATCTACAAATTTGATTTAAAACCATATACTAAATTTCATCTGTATAGCTCAAAACGTTTGTGAACTTTGTTTGTCACAGACAGAGAGACATTTTTCAAAAATATGTTTTTCGATCTCAGAAAAAATATAAAACGTGGTGATTCGTCAAAATCTCGAGTTCGAATTTTTTGACGATTACAATACTTCCTCTATACTTCTTATACGAAAAAGTAATAACTGAAATGAAGAAAGGGAAAATTTCCAGTTTTATAAAGTGCTGTATTAAATGAAAATGGCTTATTTGATATGGTAGAAATGGTTTGAAAGAAATATCAAACTGGCGACCGCTTTAACAGGTGTCACACTGATCATTTATATTATATATTTTTAAGCTACCGCTTCGCTTATGGTAGCATTGGTTTCATGTGTTCAATGGCAACATTACTATCCATAATATCTAACACAACAAATCATATAATGCTGTACGTAAACCATTTTTAGTGAAAAAAAAAAGCATATCAAGAGGTTATTGAATTTTATTAATGAAACGATTTTTTGTAATAAGCAATCATTACAACATTAAGAGTTTATGCAATTATAAACAAATTCATAACACCCTTATTGTTTAAATAACCATGGTGGTTTTCCTTATTTCAACAGTTATCTCAAATTAAATGCTGAGAAGTTGCCATCTCTTTTTTACACTTTTTTTTTTTTTGATATGGCAGCAGTTATTAGAATCACTAATAATTTCCTGGATCACCATTTCCGTTACTAAAAAGTGCAAACAGTACTCCTTAAATGAAACTGCAATTAAATTTTACAAAAATATATATTGTATTACTTCCGGAAACATTTTGATTGTATATTTTAGTGTGGTTAGCTCTCATTTCAACTTACGGCTATAATGCCTATGACCCAAAATATGCACTAACGGTTATCGCCTCCAACATCAATTTAAAAAAAAAAAATTAAAACCCATGAACCACAGTACAGTTGAGAAATATAATCTCTCATTACTTCCTATATGCTCAACACAATCTGTAATATTGTGGCACAATTAAAGCACTGTCGAAGTTCCTGATTACCCTATCACGGGCAAACCGGAAAAGGCACGAAACGGTTTATAAACGACCTTCATCATGCTAGAGGAAGGTCATTGTTCCTGCCGTAACACTTCCCATTATTGTACACCCTTAAGTGTTCCGAGAGCTTTAATCACAATGAGAAATGCTTGAATATCGCCGCTCAATCTGGAACGTGACTCTTCTCTCCGGCACGGTTGTAGTTAACTTTAGGCGAGGAATTATTTAAATTTAGTACTCATTATGTATGCATGCATGTGTACAGTAATCGCAAATCATTTCTTTTTTAATAGCATTTTTATCCATAACATTAGAAGAGCTGGAAAAGAAGGACTGCCAGAGGGAAAAAAAAAAAAAGAAAATTCCAAAATTAAAGTTTATTTTTAACGATCGTTTAATTATTTTAAATGTTCTCGTGGTTAAAAAATTTGCCCGCGAGTTCTGCTTCAAAGAAACGTAACTGACTACAGAATTCAAAAGTCAAAAACTAATTCATGAACTCAAGCATGAAAATGGAATTTTATTCCTTTCATTTTATGAGATTCGAGTTACTAGTTCGTGCGCAATTCTTTCATGGAATTTGTTCTAATATAAGCATAGGTTATAAAAAATATGTGGAAAAAGAACATTAAAATTTATAATTATGAAAAAATAAATTTAGCATTCAATCCTATATAATCACGAGCAAAGTCATTGAAATAAAATTGATTTTAATGCTTTTGATTGGTAGAATGCTGCCTACAGTAAGTACATGGATTTTTATTTTATTAATGACCATATGAATCCAAATAACCAAGACATGAAAGAAATTGCTAAAAAATAATTTCATACACTTTTACAGTTGTATTATCAGAGGGATTCCATTTTAAATTTTGATTGCTGGATATTTTTCAAAATTTGAAGACACTCACAATTTTTTAAAATGATTGATTGAGATCAATTTTTTTTTATGCTAACAATTCTTTCTTGTATATATTTTTTGAAGTTTCAAAATTCTACAAATTAAACTCTATTTTTGTTAGAAAATTTCCATTTAACAATTATATTCACAATCGAATTTCTTTACATATATTTTATACTTCTTATAATTTACTTTATAAAAAACGATTATTAAATTGTTGTTTTTATTCCTATGAAAAAATTAAATGTCAAAAAACAATGTATCACCATTTAATATCTTTTGCAAAAGGATGAAAACAGAAAATGTTCTATAGAAAGATAAATTTTGTATTTTGCAATTATCTCACCGTGTCACTTCAATTCTAATGCAAAATACTTCTTGAGAGTTAGTTAAATCACTTATTTTAGTTAAGAAAAAAAAATCATTTGATTTTAATATATAGAGAGAATAAATGACCCTTATTAAATTAACAGTAATTCAAAAAATTAAAAACTATTTCAAAATTGCAATAAATTGTCTTACACATTATAAAACAGAAACAAATATAAACTAGCTATTATTACTTATGAGTTTTAAATTATAATGACGCAAATGGGAATATTCACACTTTCGAAATTTAAAATTTCTACTCTTAGCCTTTTTTAAATCAGTTCGTCGATAAATACTTTTTTTTCCTCAAAACTATTCTTTATTTTTTATTTTATTAAATAATTCCTTGGGAATAAAAAAAAAATGACAAAATTCCACCCAAGCATTTGATTCTACGACTCACAACCGCAGGAATTTCCACAGACATCGTTATAGAATCATATAACCAACCTAACAAGGGTCATGTACGAAACCGTTACCTCTGGAACAAAAAAGACTCGTATTTTGCCTTCACGGTTAAAGTGAAACGAGTGTAGGTCGGTTGGTGGAAAATTAAATACCATCTGCTCCATGTTATATCTCAACTCAGGCATTCAGAGAACTCTCACTGTTTGGGAAGAAACAGAACGAGACAAATCATGGTAAATACATAAAAAAAAAGGAAAACTGATCCATTTCTTTCTATTCAATAATTAAATGAATTAGATAATTATTGAAGGGGTTTTTCTGCGGTTGGTTGGAAATCGGATGCAAGAATTATTTTTT
>JAPMOR010123539.1:216759-231819 GCA_026543865.1 Argiope aurantia
TATGTTCGCATTCGTAAAAAAGAAATAGAAGTGTTGTGTTAATCAGAAATTGATGTTTGTTATGCATTCAGAAAAGCGAAGCAATGTAATATCACTATTAAATAGGAAAAAAAAAATCTTCCATGCGCTAAAAGAAATTAAGATCATAAAGCAATAAAGCAATCTTTCTATATTAAGAAATAGATGCTTTCATTGCATCTTTTCGTTTGCTTGGAGAATATTTACAGTTCATCACAAATTACTGATGCTTTTTTTTGTCTATTGTCAAAAGGAATTAAATATTATTTCTTAGAAAACAGAGGACCATTTATTAAAAGTTTTCATTTATAAAACATTTTTCTTAAAACCCTTCTCTTAGTACTGTTTTTTATTTTATGAAGAATGTTAAAAGATATATTAAATAGATTTAACACCTACTACATTCTATTTTAAAGTGTAAATTAAAAAAGTGCTCGTAAAATTATTTTGAGTAGCTATGTTTTTTAACAAAAATATTTTTTATTATAAAAATAGGGTTAAAATAGATAAAGAAACATTCGGAATTTTTATTGATTATTAGAATAATTAAATGTCAAATGTCTACTGTTCGCACAATTTTTTTTTAATAAGCACACCTGAATTTAAATGAACCATGAAAGAAAGATTATTCTATGTATAAACTCATAACATGAAAATAAAACGTCTTTCTAATAGTGGAATTAAATTCTTGCGATGTTATAATTACAATACAAAGTAATTAATTACTCAAATCACCTGAACATGCAACTAAATATATGACTAGACTATACAATGTAGAAGAGCATAACATTAGCAATGTAGGTACAGCAGGAAATGTTAATACATTGAACAAATTTTTAAAGTAGAAAAAAAATATTTTCGCTTTAACTTTTGACTGTTATGAAGAAAAAAAAGAAAAGACGACGAAAATATTTTTTCAATTATAATAAGTCGGAGTTAAAAAAAAAGTATAGGCTGCGAAATCTCAATTGAAAATTTTTATAATTCAATCCGTTATACCTTGAATTAAGTTCTTTTAGACATGAAAGTTTGTACTCAATTATGAAGTGTACATTTTATTATAAACTTAAAAATAATCTAATAAATAATTTAAACGAAATTAATAAAAAATAATATAATTCCAAAAAATTGAAGACATTTATAATAAACTTCTTTTGTTATCATGATAATAACAGCTAATTATAATACTGAAAATACAAACAGCTACTAAAGAAATTTTATGAGCAAATAAAAATAAAAGTTGATTAGAATTGTATTACAAAACGAAATATATATAAAAACAATTATTACAAATAGCAGAAGAGTTATTCTTAACATAATTAATTAAAATATATAAAGAATTTAAAATTAAAGTTGGAATTCGAGCCACACTTTGCGCGAGAGTACACTAATTTCATTGAAAAAAAGAAAGCAAAGAGCAAACGGTTTCAAATATTTCCGTATTCCAGGTTTTTAAGGCCAAACGGCGACATGACATTCATCTTTTAAATCATATCCCTCATAGAAGAGAGGAAAAGATTATGAGAAAAAAAAAATAGACTAATGCACGACATTGAAGGTCATAACTGTGTTTTGTTATGAGCAGTAATCCAAGCATGGAAAGAAAGAAGGAGGGGGGGGGGATCTGATGCTCCAAACGACGACAACCAAAAAAACCACACGGGATTCACGATTCAGATGAATACATAAAACTTCCAAGAAAAAATCGTTTGGCAAATATATATAAGCAGGTATACGTAGACTTTCAGTTTCAGCGAGCACGAATTACCAATGAATATGCAAATAGAATTATGCCAAGTACTCTTCTAAGAATGAAAACATTGTATAAATATTTGCATGATTTACAGGTTTGAGATGCAATTGTAACATAAATTTCAACAGGCGCTTTTGAAATGTTTATGTGAAAAAAAAAACAATGTGGAAAAAGATCCAAAAAATTCTATATTCTCCTTCGTGAAAATTCGAATTATTTGCAATGAAGAAATTTCCTTCTAAACTGTGGTTGGAAAAGACCTCAGAATATATGAATAAAAAGTAAAAAGTCTTCGTAAAAGTGATAACATGGGGTTTGTTAAGAGGTTCAATAAAAAGTCCGAATTAGCGTAACAGTTTATTTACAGATTACATTACACAAAGGAAATTTACATACAAAAATTTGGAATAATTTTAAGATATATATATATATATATGTAATGATATTTTAACTCTAATTTCAATTTAATTAATTTTCAAGACTTTATCTTAATTTAGCCTATAGTAACTTTATTCTAAAATATTCTCTTATTTCGTGATCCAATTCCACTGTCTCTACTTAATTAATTCAAGAGAAGCTTTGTTGAATTGCAGAGTCAGATAAAAGTCTAACTTTCACACGCTCGGCGTGAAGGGGTAAAAAACTGCCAGTAAACACATTCTTTTTAAAAGATCCCTGTGTTTCCCTTACATGTGATTGACATGCGTCAGAAATCCCTATCAGAATCTTATTAATATATCAGCACTATAAAATAATATTTTCCCTATCCATATCTCATGTTATATAAGACGAGGGATAATTTATTTCTCGCTTCTTCCCCACTTCTGTTTTTGCAGCGCGCTGTGGCGGACGCGCAATGTCCGCGCGTTTGCTTGTAGATAATAATGCTTTCCCGATGGATATTAAAATTTAAAAATGTAAAAAATCTCTTCACTGTCTTCAAACTGCATTTCTGCTTCACAACAAATAATGTTACACACACACACATTATATATATATATATATATATATATATATATATATATATATATATATATATATATAATCTAAAACATATTTTAGAACAGTTTCGTGGTCGAAGACATAGAAGACACTTTTGAATTTTAAACTTCGCTTTATTCCATACCAGGAGGCATCATTTATGTACAAGCAAGAAGCGACGAGGTACGTCAATATGCATCACAACACAAGAGCGAAAAGAGAATAGAACGACAGAAATGTTTTTCTCGGTGATTATATACCATGAGATTCTGATAGGGATTTTTTTGTACGTGTCGATTTAGGTAGGGGAATTATAGGTATCTTTTAAAAGAATTAGCTTAGCTTGACATAATGTGGGATCTTGTCGATTTCAGCAATTTTGGAGCTCGTAAATCATTAATTAAATTAAAAAAGGTGGAATTGGATCAGGAAATAAGAGGACATTTTAGAATTAAGTTAATATGAGTTCAATTAAGATTAAAATTATGAAATTAATTAGAATTTCATTTAGATTTAGAGATATCATTACATATTATAAGAGTATGGATCAAAACATGCAGCATATGCAGTCGCCTGACCTGAACTGAGTCGCAGCTCTACCAGGCTTCAGAGGGAGCTTTCTCTGACGTCAGCAGTGGGTTATGATTAATATGAAAAAAAGCGGCTACAATAGTTTGAATTTGCAATTGCCCGCACAGGAAAAACAATTTAGCAATTTTCCTTAACATTTATTTTAATACTAAAATATTTAAAAATTTTCAAATATTCTGCAATGAAGACGTGAAATATCATCAAGTTACTAAAAAATAATTTAAATTATTTTGGATTTTAACTTGTAACTATCGAATTCGTGAAGCTCGTAGCATATATTACATTTTTCTCTAAAATTCCGAATAATAAATAGAAATGTGCATTATAATTTAGAATTCTGGAATATATTTACTTAAAAACTTTACATTATTCTACTGAATTGATTCAATAATTTCTCTACTTTAATAATTTTACTAATAATTTATTGATAATGTACAAATAATTTTTACTTTAGTCCATAGAAATTAGATGGAGTATATTCCGCTTAATATTTCCGCATGCTAAGAAAATATGCTTATTTTCGATTGGCTGTTCGATTATTTTCTATGAATGATAAAGAGAACAACGTGTCAAAAACACAAATTCGATTTTTGGATACTATTAACCACATGGCAAGGATTAATCGCCAAATAACTCGCCAAAGATGACACGATAAATTCAGAAAAAAATGCTAAATTCTCGCCAAAAATTAACATTTTGTAACTATTGTATGCTAGTGCTACGTATGGCGTACTCTGACATGACAAATTTATCATAGAGTATGCGAGAAAGTTTTATAGAGACTACTCCCACTGATTTATGTTAAAACCTTCTCAGGAAAAAAAAAATTTTTTCTGAGAAACTATTATAATTTTTATTTACATTCAAACTTTATTTTAAGAAAATTGATTTTTTACTTCCTATACAAATACAGAAAGAGTAAATATTATAATCGCCAAAAAATTTGATTTGTAAATTTTGATAAATCATAGGTTGAAACCGAAAAATGCATTTTTAGAATCGTTTCCCTGACGGTCTATCTACGAATCCAGTAACTAAAAAAAAAAAAAAAATGTTATGCTTTTTTTGACGATTTGAATTTTCGAGTTGATGACAGAACCTAAAACATATTTTAGGCTTCTGTCATCAAAGTTTGAAACTTAATGCAAATATTCTCTGTCGATCTTAAAATCATAAATTAAAAATCCGCCTCAGCTTACTTTACTTTCTCGTATCTGTAATAGAGAGAAAGTATAGTAATCGTTAAAAAATTCGAACTCGAAAATTCAAATCGTCAAAAAATTCATATTTTTTTTTCAGTTACTGGATTCGTAGATAGACCGACAGGGAAACGATTCTAAAAATGTATTTTTCGGTTTCAACATATGATTTATCAAAATTTACAAATGAATTTTTTTTGGCTATTATAATATTTACTCTTTCTGTATTTGGTATAGGAAGTATAAAATCAAAATTTTCTTAAAATAAAGTTTGAATTTAAATAAACAATACATTCGTTTCTCAGAAGGAATTTTTTTTTTCCTGAGAAGGTTTTAACATAAACCAGTGGGAATAGTCTCTACAAAACTTTCTCGTATACTCTATAATAAATTTGTCATGTTAGAGTACGCCATACGTAGCACTAGCATACAATAGTTACAAAATGTTAATTTTTGGCGAGAATTTAGCATTTTTTCTGAATTTATCGTGTCATTATTGGCGAGTTGTTTGGCGATTAACCCTTGCCATGTGGTTAATAGTATCCAAAAATCGAATTTGTGTTTTAGACACGTTTTTCTGCCACCAAATTTGACACAAAATTGCACTTGTAATCAAAAATTACCATAGCAAATTTGATATATTTAAGTCATTCCGTTTTTGAATTATCGCTTTTATTTATTTCTGAAAACACAGATCGATAGATAATCAACCTGTAGTTGGGTTTGACTCAAAATTTAGCATTCAGAAGATGTCTACACTAGAGATTAATTCTGTATATCTAATTTTATCTATCTAGCTCTCTTTTTTGTAATTATTCTGTTATTTTATATTCGAACTGCCGAAATAAACGGACTTTTTCCGAACGAATTTTACTGAAAATTTGATAGAAATCAATAAATTTGGTGTAAAGTCTGTATACCATATTTCAACCATCTAGCTCAAAGCCAAGTTTTCTTTGTCACAGACAGACGGAAAGACATTTTCCTAAAATGTATTTTCGAACTCAGGGGCGATTCGTAAAACGTGGCGATTCTTCAAAATATAAAGGGGTTTATTTTCTTCCCTCTATTACGGTACCTTTCTCTGTACTAAGTATACGAGAAAGTAAACAAAAAAAAAAAAAAAAAAAAACTTATTACTATAAATATGCTTCAGCATACATATATTAACAATTTATTTTATGATAAAGCAATTTAGAATTTTTTGTCGACTAAAATAATGTTCTAAATGGAAAAAGTGTTCAAACCTGAACATACAGAATTTCCTCAATATCCTATTGCCTTTCTTGCGGTTTTTCGAGGAAAACGAATATAGAAGATTATTTCGAAGCTCTAAGAAAACACAATTATTGCACGGCAGTACCGTTCTCTTCATTCCTTTTCAAGATAGAAATAATTATTTTCAGAAAATATAATCTGTCGAGCGAAAAGAAAAACTCGTTAACTTAACAATTTCAAGAAATTATTTTCAGTAATATTTATTTCACTCAAAAACATCCTTCCATTTGAGCAGCTTTAAATGCGTTTCCTTTAAACTTATAAAACCAAAAATTATTATCGAAGAAATTATAATTAAAATGCATTATAAATCATATCTCGTCTGCCATTTCGAGAGTGAAGATGACAGTAGTTTAGTGTTAGATTCTATTTTAGAATGATAAAAATTGATCTACCATGTATTTAAAATGAACTAAAAAATATAAAATAATTACTCCTGGGCCCCATACAAAATTCGAAATCAAATCTTCAAGCCAATCTGTATGGGGATAGCAGAAATTTAATTTTTAGTCCATTTTAAAAACGTGCTATATATTATTTAAATAATTATTTTCTGCTTTTTAGTCTTGTATGAGTAAAATTTTGCATTCGATTTTAAATTGACATCACCGAGGGCAAAATTTGTACCCTCTGACCGGACAATGAAGCAATTTATTATTGCATTGTCATTCAGATCTGAGTTATGTTTGAAGTTTTAAGTGGCTATCTTAACGGGAAGTTAGCTTAAAAAATTTATTGCAAAATTTCCACCTAACAGACAAACAAGGCGAATTAATAAAAAAGCGTTGAGATTTTGTAAATTGATATTACCGATAATATGATCGAAAACCTATGATAGTTTGGCACCTGGCGCTTAGGAAACCATCTTAACAGGAAAGTGATTTTAATCGTAAAGTGGTCCATTTCAATAATAGGTGACGATCATGAAACGGTACTGAATATAGTAGCATTAGTTACCAACTGATTTAATACAAAATTTCATTTATAGCTATAAATTCACAAACTAAATTTGATATATAAGGCATTGCGTTTTCCAAGTTATTGTGTTTACATGTTTCTGGAAGTACAGACCGACAGACTGTCAAAAATAATTTTGGATTTTGTTCAAATTTCGTAAATGTCTACAATATAGATGTTAAATATGTGAACCGAATTTTATTTATCTAGCTCTCTTCGTTTTGTAGTTAGTGCTTTAACTTTGATTGGAACAGCCGGACAGACAGACTTCTGAACTAATTTTGCTGAAAATTTGATAGAAACCTGCGAATTTGGTGTAAAGACTGTATACCAAATTTCATCCACCAAGCATAAAGCATTTTTGAGTTATCTTCGTCACACACAGACAGGCGGTCATTTTTCAAAAATATGTTTTTCGAACTCAATGAGGCTAAAACGCGGATAATCATTGAAATCTCGAGTTCGAATTTTTTAACGATTGCAATACTTTCTCTATGCTAAATATGTGAGAAAGTAAAGATGTAAATTTTATCCTGAGAAATATTAGAGTATATTAGCTAATTATCTAATAAATATAACCATACGTGACATTTAACTCCTAAACTTTAACTTAACACTAACTTTATATTGCGAGATTCTTTTTACAGAATGCACCATGGGTTAAAATTTAGGATTCCACGGCGATTTTAAATTGTATCAAATGATACAATTGATACAATTGATATAAATGATACAATTTCAAGTTCGGTTGTATTTCGATTCATAAAACTACGAATCTTGTATGATTTTCTCATACTATTCCATTTCACGCTTTTCTATTGATTTTGTCACCTCAAGATTCAAACATGCTTAGATTTTATTTACAGTTCTCACCTTCTTTCTACAGTTGTTGAAAGGTTAAAACAGCTGTCTTTTCCCTAAGCGGCCAATCACGAATGACGAAAAAAGAAAAGACACTTTATCCGTGTTCCATTCGAATCAGTTGCAGATGATTCACTGAATGTCAGAGAAATTCGAAACAGATGTTATCGATCGGTGAATGTCACTTTTCAAATATTTTGTTGAAAAATTATCATTTTTGTTTAATTAAACATTAATTTAATTTAAGAATTAATTAATGCTTAGTTAGAATGTTGAATCAAAACTTGAATTAGAATATAAAAATGTAAATGAAAGATGTAGTTTAATAGATGATTTTAGATAAAATTGCTAGAAATTATTGAAGTTTTCAAAAAATCAATTTATCGATTTCGGAATTTATTTCTTCAAAACTTAATGAATGTTTTATTCCTTCATAAAGAATATTTTTTACAATGAAGTATTAAATACTTAATTGAGAAATTATATATTTGATTTAGTGTTTTTAAATATAAGCTTCGATATTCTTGAAATACATCTGGTTTTCAAGATTTAATAGACTTTAATCTATTATGATGAGGATAAGATAAAGATTATAATAGTTTTTTTTTTCTATTCGTTTTATATGTACTTACAAAAATTGCAAGAACCGTTGGTACTCCTGCATCTTTACATCTAAAACCATTAGAGAAATCAAATAACTTATTGGGTTGTTCGGAAAGTAATTTCGTTTTTTCCCGATAGAGGATTTAATTGTATTTTTTGCACCCAACTTCACATTTAAGCCGTATAATTTTTATATGCTTTGAGAGCTCATGTCCCAAGGCTTGTGTGTGAAAAATTCCAATTAATTCTACCCAATAGTTTTTGGTTGGTGCCCTTTTAAATATGGAGAGCGATAAGAAGCATTTTCGACATATCTTACTGTTTTACTACAGAAAGGGTAAAAATGCTGTTCAAGCCAGAAAGAAATGGACCGATGTGTATGGAGAAGGTGTGTTGACAGTACGCCAGTGCCAGAACTGGTTCGCTAAATTTTTTAGACGGTAAAATCTTCACCTCAAATGAGGAGGTCAAAAACAACTCGATCCGTTTTTTGGCAGCAAAGACCAAAAATTTTATGAGCGTGGAATGATGCTACTACCAGAAAGATGGCAAAAGGTGTTGAACCAGAACGGCCAATATATAATTTAATAAAGTATTTGTTTATCATACGAAAACTGTCTTTCATTTCCACACACAAAAAAAAAACGAAATTACTTTCCGAACAACCCAATAGTTCCCAAATTCCAATCATTGGTCCAACTTTACCAATTTCTATTTCACATGAAAATTTTTGATCTTTCGTTTGTCGTCAGTGGTTAAATGTTCCATGCCATCAACCATTTTCAAGAGAAATTTCAATTCTCATTCCGCTATTCCTTCTCTATAAGGCAAAAAAAAAAAAAAAAAAAGCACAGTACAATTGTCCAGTCCCAATTACAATACCGATTTCGCCACTTTATATTTCACATGAAATTTAACGAACTTTCGATAAATCATCAACAGGGAGCTTTATTTCAATTTTGAAAAATTGTATACTCTCTTGTATATGCAGTATACTGAGAAATTGCATACTGCAAGAAAAAGAAATAATAGTTTCAATTACTGTATCACTTTTACAAATTTGCATTTCACATTTTAGACATTTCGGGCTGTGTCAAAGACATTTGGATCTATTTGCGAGAACAGCATCGAAATAGCAGATTAAAAGAGCTCAGTTTTGGACAGTTAATCAAAAGCAATGCGCAAAACCTTTTACAAGACCACATTTTTGTAAAATTATTAATTAAAAGGAAAGTAAATTTTTTTCAGTGATTTAAACCAAAGAATTTCACCACAAATGTCTGAGCAGAACCCAGAGGCTGCATGCAGATGCGGCTGAAAGTGTGACCCAGTATGTTGACCCAAGCGAAGTTCATGCCGTTGCTTACGGCATGTCTGCCTCTTATTCTTTTTGCTTTCGGAAATTATGATAAGGGAAAAAGCGAACTCTTCCGAGATTTCAGAAGAGTCGTTAAGTACGAAGGCGACCCCGGGCGGTTCTATTCAAAGACTCGTCTTTTACAGCAAAGGCCATTTAAATATGAGACACTGGCAGAAATGCTTGTTAAAAAAACCTTCTTGGCTGCTATCTGCTGCAAATGCAGTGATAAAAAAAGAAATTTTAACTCTTTAGCAACTAAATCGCTTTTCTCAATATTAATAAGCATTTAATTACCCGAAACTATCCGAATCGTTATTATAGGACTAATTAGATGAAATGTGTTGGTTTCGCGGCGCCGTAAATATAATAATCACTACAAAATTGGCGCTCTATAGACTAGGCTGATTCGCCAAAAACAGTGGAATTTGGCGCGTAGTGTGGAAATGTACATACTGGAGGGGTGTTTTTGAAGTTTTAACAAGACTTTTAATTAATTAAAGATTAAACTGAATTTTGGCATTTTCTCGATATAACTTCTGAAATTTTTATTGTACATTGCATTGAATTAAATTTCATACTGCTTCAAAATTATTGCACAAAAATTAATTTTACCCCGCTTCAAGATTTAAAATTTCCCTTTAATAATACCAATTAAAAAAACCCAGACAAATGTTTCTTGAACTATGATAATTTTTTTAATTTCTAATTATAGACCACACTGCTGATTAGAAACTCAAATCGTTTTCATTGTTTTATAAAATATTTAATCGCGTGATTTTCTTCCAATGTTGAAAGCTAAGGAAGAAGGATTCTGTTTTATTTCTGTGTTGTTTACAGGACGAATCGAAAAGTCCCAATACTGTGAAATTTAAAAGACTGATGAATCAAACATTTATGTTTTCAGTACCGCTCTGACATTATGAACTGCTATTAAAGGTTCATATACACAAGAAACTGAACATATGCAAGGCAATTAAAATTACCCGGCTTTTACATGCAACAAATCGACAGATTTATAGACATAAAATTATAAATAAAGGATTTGAAAGTAAATAAATACAAAAAATATCGCCGGCGAACCACCTGGTCGTAAAAGGCGATTTGCATGTAATAGTAAATTACGTTCTTTTCAATTTGTCCATTAATATAGAATTAGCATTCATCAGTATGTGAATGGTGGTAATCTAGAGTATAATTTACAAAAGTTGAGACGCCAAAATTTTACAAGTACTTATCAGCCAAACTAGAAAACATTTAAAAATTAGTGTGTGAAATTATATCCCAAATATGGAAAGTTATTTCCGCCCATGAATGAAAATAACTCTGCTGTCAGATTCAAGATTACTGACATTCACTTTGAAACAGTTTTGAAATTAATCTCTGTGAATAAAACTTGTTTCAAAATAGAAAGGAAAAAAAAAATGGCAAGTATTAGGAAGATATTAACTTTACCTTCTTTCTTTTTTTAAGGCCTAAAAACGTACGATCTTTGGGGATTTTTCGCTGTTAATCGCTGGAATGCGGTTTATACACAAGTACTAGAAAACCGAATATGCATTTTGAACACATTCTCAAAACTTCGTACATTAGAATGTAAAGCATTGTAATAGCTAAAAAAATTAAAACATGTGATCCTCGAAAAATACAATTTTGGTATTATGTCTGTCATTTATAAAAATAACTCAAAAACACTTTGAGCTAGACTGATGAAAATTTATATACTGTCTTTTCACCAAATTTGTAGAATTTCTTCCAATTTTAAGCGAAATACAGTCACAGGAAGTTTATCTATCCGGGTGTCCAAATATAAGTTAACTTGGTAACTACTAAACGAAGACAGGCAGATTCATAAAATTTGATACAGGAATTAAACATTTAAAGTGCAAATACCTAACAAATTTGGAACCAAATCCGTTGAGGAATTGACTTTCTTCTATACTTTTACAAAATGTAATCGCTATAATTCAAAAACGCAATGACTTATGTGACATTTGGCATGCGATTTCATGACTAGAATTGTTGTATATCATATTTGGTTAAAAACACTTCGTCTAAAACACAAATTCGATTTGCGTGTACCTATTGCTAAATGCCAGGGATTAGCATAAAAAAACTCGCCAAGGTTAACATGATAAATTAAGTAAAACTGCTAAATTCACGCCAAAGATCAATATTTTGTATTTATTGTTCGCCAATGTCAAGCAAGATATTCGCGTCACAGCCCACAATATTATACGAGGGGGGAGGGGGAGAGGATAACATCTTTATTAGAAAGTATGCGAGAAAGTTTTGAGGAGACTACTCCCGCTGATTTACGTCAGATTCAAACCAAACTTACGTCAGATTCGTCAGATTCAAACTTTTGACAAAAAACAGCGATTGTCACAAGATCACATTTAGTAGATTTAATGTAGGTGACCATTGTACTAGCCATTGATTCGTTAAGACCATTGCATTTTTAAATTATCGTGTTTGCATGCGTAAGAAAGTACAAATTGACAGACGGATAACCGTTTACGGATTTGATTTGAAATTCGATTTGAATCTATAGTATATACTAAATCAATGTACCAAATTTTATCCATTTATGTCTTTTTGCTTTGTAATTATCGTGTTAAATTATATTCGAACAACTGAAACAGTTTTCCTTCAGAATGGATTTCATTCAAGATTTAATAAAAGCCAATCTGATCAAACGCCTATATACCATATTTCATCCGTTTAACAACAAGCGTTTTTGAGTTACTTTCACAGACAAGACAGGCATAAATATATGCATAATTCCTGAAATATATGTTTTGGGCTCGGTGTAGGTCTGAAACATAATGATTCATTTTCTCAAAAAACAAGTCGATGCCCTTTTTTTTTTTGATTAATACTACACTTTTCTTAATATACTTCGTCTATAAGAAAGTGAAAAGACGTACAAACACGAACGATGAACTAGAGTTATTTTTTTATATTATTATCATGACAGGATTATTAAAGCACAATGTATCGGTTAAATCACCTTCTCCGAACTGATATTCGATATACAAAATTAAGTCCGAAGTTTCTCTCCGAAATAAAATATTCATGAAAGAATGATTCCGTACACCAAAAATAACTTACTCCAGACTCATAAGAAAAGCAACTGAAGCATTAAAGATACTTACAAAGAAAATGTTTACTTAAAATAGCCATTTTCGGAGACCAGTTAGTTCGCCAGGAATACTGATTATGTTTCATTTCAATTAAATCTCTAATGCATAATTTGATGTTCATGATCCCAAAAATATTTTTAACAGAATTTGCAAGAGACATTAAGCAGTGTTATTTGCATAGCCTTACACCTGTTCTTTTTATTGTGTACACAAACCTTTTTTAACGCAATCGATTCCCATAATCTCATAATATTAAAAATATAAACGTCCGGTTCATTAATTTTTTAACTTTCGTAGTACAGTAACTTACGTTTTTTTTTATTTATTTATTTTTCATGTAAACTGCACAGATGTTAAAGCTTCTTTAACTCTCAACCATGTAAAAAAATCAAGCGATTAAATTATTTATGAAACATGAAAAATGTAAATTGCTTGGCAAAAAATATTTTTTTTAATATAAAAAAAATAAAGCTGAAATACAGATGAACCAATTTTTTTAATTTTTAATTAATTGAAAATTTGAATCAAAATTTCAATTAATTAAAAATTAAAATTTATTTTAAAAACCCTCTTAGGGACCCATACTATGGTACCTGAATGCCAAATTTCGTAGCTTTACACCCATTAATTTGCCTTATAAAGTGAGAACGCATAGTCTGGCAAACACACATTCGCATTTATTATTAGTATAAAAGCAAAAATTGTCCCATAATTGTTTTAAACTTTTAGTTCGTATCTGGCAGATATCTCCGAATAACCTTTCATAAGGAAGTACCGTGTAGGATATACGAAAATGGTACCGTGCAACTGCAGCATATTAATTAATTTTACTTATCAAAGTTCAAAATTATAATCAGGTAATACATTTTTTAAAAATAAAGTAAGAAAGAAAGTTGTTACATCATCCTAAGAACTTCATACTTTTCATATTGATTCTGTGTCGTCGTCACCTTTCACCACATTATTATCATGTGGGCACCTGCGTCGTTTTGATTCAAACGCAATGAGGCTTATCGAAAACCCAACTGTTTCTTCCTTCCCTTCCATGAACTGCCTGCAAGTAGGCGAAGTAGCCTCCCCCAGGTGACGTAGGCGGTCTATAAGTCTATTCAACTCCTAGCTGTCAAATTGTCGTTACACCTTTTTGCTTTATTTAAACTAAAGTCGTGGCTGGGTGAACCCAGTTTTCCCTTTATGCGATTGTCTTTTTCCTTTCATTTCGGAATTGGCTCTTTGGGAAGCGTTTAGTCTAGTTTGGAAACTGGTTTGATAGAACAGTTGAGATCTTCTACATAACATTGTTCCGAACATTTTTGATTGGAATCATGCATTTTGTTTTGTTTTTTTGAATAAACATATGGTGTTTAAATTTTTTGAATCAAAATCGGGAAGTATTCTTTCATAGAATTTTTACTTTCGTTTATGTAGCATAGTGAAAATATTGTAATCGTCGAAAAATTCGAACTCCAGATTTTGACGAATCTTCATATTTTAGAGCTTTCTGAATTTGTTACACACATTTTTGGAAAATGTCCGTCTGTGACAAATATAACTACAAAAAGGAATGAAATTTAGTAACTCAAAAACTAAACGACTGAAATTTGGTGTACGGTCTTTAAACCAAATTTTTAGATTTCCGAAATAGAAATTTGTAGATAGAAATGTTGAGTAAAATCTGTTCTGAGCAAGTCCGGCTGTTCGAATAAACACGATAGGTATAAAAAGGAGAGAGCTATATAGATAAGATTCAGTACACAGATTTAACAACAGTAATATAGACACCTGTCAAAAATTAAGGCAAAAACTAACAACTAGTTGATTGTCTGTCGGTCTATACCTTCAGAAACATGCAAGTGCGATAATTCAAAAACGCATTGATTTGAATATATCAAATTAGGTTTGGGATTTTGGGATTACTAGTGCAGTTGTGCGTCCCATTTTTGTTTCAATCGATTGAGAAAAACGTGTAATAATTTTCGGATTCTACTAACCGCATGCCAGGGATTTATCACAATAAATTCGCCAAGAATGACACGATAGATTCAGTAAAAATTATAATGTCATGCCAAAAGTGAATACTTGGTAACTGCTGTACGCCGCTATCATGCAGTGTTTTCTCTGGCATGGGCAACAATTAGCTGATTAGAGAGCATGAGCAACAATTAGCCGTTTAGAGAGCATGGGCAACAATTAGCCGTTTAGAGAGCATGGGCAACAATTAGCCGATTAGAGAGCATGGGCAACAATTAGTCGATTAGAGAGCATGGGCAACAATTAGCCGATTAGAGAGCATGGGAAACAATTAGCCGATTAGAG
>JAPMOR010123539.1:231829-257021 GCA_026543865.1 Argiope aurantia
TTAGCCGATTAGAGAGCATGGGAAACAATTAGCCGATTAGAGAGCATTTACAACAATTAGATGATTAGAGAGCATTTGCAACAATTAGATGATTAGAGAGCATTTGCAACAATTAGATGATTAGACTGTATGGACAATGTATCAGAGTATGCGAGAACGTTTTTGGGAGACTGCTCCCACTGGTTTTTATTTTAAAAAATTAAAAGCTAGCAAACTTTTTAAAAAAAATTGAAACCTACATTAATATTATTAATTTAAAAAAAAATTTCAAAATATCTACAATTATCTTTCCTATAGTTTAAAAAAATCTACTTTATTATAACAATATTATTTTGAACGTAAGTAAATATGTTGTTTAATTGGATAGATTATTAACGAATGTTGAAATGAAACGTTGATTACAAGCAATTAGAAAAGGTTTACCAAAATTTAGTGAAAGATCTTGGGTCGTTAATTTTGGTTTTCAAAAACTGAGATTTTAAAGAAACAAAAGCATAAAAAACTTGCAAGTCCTGACCCCACAGTTTTAAAAAAAGGTACTAAAACACTATTCGACTTACTATACAGAAATGAAACATTGCTTAGTTTTTTTTTTTTTTTAGGTTTTAACATTAAACATAATAAAAACCAAAGTTTAAGATTAATCTATGAATTTTAAATGTTCTGGTAGATCAATTTAACTAAAAATATTCTTTAATAGATTCATTCACATGTTATGAATGGCTTTATTTTTTGTTAAATTCTTTCTAGAGTGTTTGCATACCTGTATCGAATTTTAAAGAAAATCTATCATGGAGTTGATCGCCTTTCAGTTTGTGTTTTTAGATGAATGTATATGAGAACTCAAAAACACAACGATTCCGATAAAAGAAATTTAGTCAGTGATCTTCTTACTAAAGTTGTAGTTGGGTGTAGAATTTTATGCTTCATTCAACAGAAAAGAAAAAAGAAGCCCAAAAGCGTATTCAGATTTTACAATACTCCAAAACACCCGAGAATGCTTACGTGCAAGACTCAAAATAAAACTGAGCTTCATGGCATTCATCACTTTGCCGAAGGTCTAAACTTTCAAAGGGATGAATTGCACCTTTATTAGATAATATGCAAAGAAGTTTTAAAGAGACCACTTCCATTGGTTTAGTTATAAAATCTCATTTCTATAATTTCTGTTGGACCACATAACTTATTTGACTCCCTTTAGTATTTAAAATTGACACCCTAGTTCTACTCTCTTATTCTTGATTCAGGCATTTCCTCAATGAGTTCAATTCAGATATAAATTTATACTGAGCTGCTGTATAGATCATTCCTACAAGGTAAATAAAAATAATTAAGAATTCATTCGAAATGTGTTATGAATAAGACTTCTATCAACTCGTCCGAATCGATGGTCAAAAGCCAAAGCGTGGAGACTGATTAATAGTGCGGGCATTTTACATCCCTAATCCGCTTTTATCACAAACTCGCAGCAAATCATCAATTCGGTTGAGTCGGTAAACCCCTTCATCCCCCTCCAAACCCCGGGAGAAAATAACAGATCTAATTAGATATGTCGTCCTCGGTGCCTTTGATGCATTACCTCCGCCGAGTTCAAAGACAGGAAAGCGAAAACAATGAAATAAGAGAAACAAAAAAGAAAACTGAAGAACCCTTTACCTCACAATGCTCGCACTAATAGGGGGAAACAATATTTTCCTCCTAAAAAGCAATTCCGAGAAAGAAAAAAGCAGCAGCAGCTTCAGAAAGGGAAATGCTGAAATCCACGGCTGGTTGAGCAGTTCGCATGACGCAAATTCGAACGCAAGGGACCTTGAAGAGAGGAAACTGGCCCATCAAGAAACCCGATGAGCAAAGAGATTAAAGAGATGCCTTCCTCTCTCAAAAGGGGTTTTCCATGCCAGTGAAGAAGGGTCGGCCACCAGATACTGTATTCACATGGTGTGCCATTGGAATTTAAAACTGTCAATATTAGTGAAAAAGCTGATTAAGTGTAGAATAAGCAGTTGAAGATCTATTGGAAAATGAAAGCTTATAAAGAATGCGATGATTCTCATCGAACGCGGCGACTTCCTAGGAAAAATTTGCAATAATAATAACAGTCATGATAAATTTAAAAAAAAATTCTTAAACATCAGCATGCACGAAAAGTCGATAAAAATAGTGATCATAGCTTTTCAAACTTTCTATTTAATGAAACTGGTCAATACTGTTAATTTAACTGAATTATAAACAACTATTATAAATTTAACTAAAATAACTCAAAGAGTCCCAAATTATGAAATTTAAAAAATGAGATTCACAGCTAGTCAATCATATTAACTAGAGGAATATATCAATGAAATTCCCCACCTCCGTGATTCAAACCATCTAATTAGATGGCAACTTCTTTACTATCTTGTAACTGTAATAGAAGATGCTTATAAAGTGTGAATCATAAGCAATTCACATGACAGACAAAAAGTAAAAGTTATAAGCGAAACATTCGAATTCTTATAATTTGTCGCGACAGCGAAAACTAAATTCATAGTTAAAAAAACAGATTCACTTATTTCTTAACATTTTACAAGCGAGGTCGCGTTTCGATACCTAACAAGTAAATTCAATTGTTTCATGCAACTCAAAAATATAAATGCAACAATTGCAAATGTCTGTCAAGTAACTGAAACATGGTATCCCCGCATGTAAAATGATGCAAATATAGAAGGCTAATTCGTAACAAAGTAATGGGTGACTCCTGTATAAATGTCCTAGCTTAGTAAAGATGTAGGAAAACTAATAAGATGAAATTCTTGCAAGATGCTCAAGATATTATTTATGAATTTAAAAAATATTAAAATTTCGATTGAACATAGAATTTTAAGCAATAGTTATTTTATCAAGAATGAAATGCATATTCCTTAACAGGAAGTTTGACACCATTCTCTTCAGATCTGGAGAAGAAAAAAAATCGTGACTTTCGTGAAAAATTCATGATAGCATACACCTTTGTTTTAAATATTTAACTAAAACTTCGCTAAGAACCTGCAATAGAATATCAAGAATTAAGGAAAAATCCCATTACATCAACGAGCCCATTAACAGTTAGAATAACAACGAGGTTACATCATCATCAGAATTAAGGTAACGAGACAGGATCTTTACAGCTAATTCTTTTTTTGATATTGGTGATTATTTGAAAGCACATCTGCTGCATAAAAGAAAGAATTTTTCAAAAAGATTTCTTTTTTAGTATTGCATATGAAACGGTGGCAACCATCTTTTTCGGTAGCTTTGCTTACACAGAAAACGGGTTTCTCATTACTGAGAGGTAACGAACAAGTCTTGCATCAACTCCCACCATGAGGTGTTGCAAATGGCAGATTTAATGCTCTTTTTTTATGGCAGACTGTTAGTTTGGCATTAAAAATAATGACTCGCATAACAAGTTTGTACCTGGATTCTTGTGAAATATAATCCTGTATTAATGTTGTTGCACTTTCGATTCAAAACGACAAAACACATTTGGGAAACAAACTAATTGGACAAGCCAATCCCAATTCTATGCACCATTTCGACAGTTGCTGAAATATTTAGAAGAGTCAGTGACACTTAAAATGCTCGTTTTAATAACTAATAGAGTAAAAAAAAAAGGGCACTAGTACTATATTATTTTTAATTTCTCGTGTACCTTTTATAGAGAGAATATCAGTCGTGAAAAATTTGTACTCAAGATTTTGACGAATCTTTATGTTTCAGGCCTACCTTCGAAAAACACATTTACGGGAAAATGTCTGTCAGTCTAGGATAGGACAATCATAATTAAAAATTGTGCTTACCTAGAAGGATGAATTTTGGTATATAATCTTTACAACAAAATAGAATGCATTTGTAGATTTCTATACATTTTTATAGAATATATTTGTAGATTTCTATCAATTTTCGAGCAAAATCCGCTCAGAGGAAGTCCGTCTGACCTCTCTTAATTTAACAAGATAACTACAAAACGAATAGAGCTAGGTAGATAAGATTTGGCACACTGGTTTAACATCTATAGTATAACCCATCAAATATTGGACCAAATCAAGAGGGATTAACCGTCTGTCGATCTGCTCTTCCGGAAACATAGAAACACGATAACTCAAAAAAGCGATGAATTGGCATGGGATTTTGTAACTACAAACATAGTTTTTTTTGTTAAATGTTTTGATGTTATTAACTGCATGTTAAGATTAAACGTCAAATAACTGGTCAAAGTTGACACAATAGAATCAATCAAAATGCTAAGTTGATGCCAAAGGGCAATATTCATAACTATATATATTAACCAGTGGCGTCCTCTGGTATAATACCTTTATAAAAAAGTATGCGAGAAAGTTTTAAGGAGACTACTAGCACTGGTTTTTATTCCATTCCCAGTGGCAAATATAGATATTTTGCGATTCTAAACAACTGGCATTATGAAATCACACTTTCGATTAACCACCGAGTCTAAGCTCACATTCTAATTTTTTTTAATGATCCATTTTATTTCAATAATTCTTTGTGAAAATGTATATGGTTTCATTTATTTATAACGATTGCGTGGCACTCATGTTGGCAAATAAAACCATTTAAAGCAGATGCTTTAAGCTTATAAATACGGTAACAATAAAGGAAAAGTCATGAAACAAATAAGAATCCATTTTATCAATAATACTTGATTAAAGATTACGCTGGAAAGTCAATTTTGTTTTAAGAAAATATGTTTTCATTTTTTATATTTATAATTAATGTTTGAACAGTTTTCTTTATAAAAGCGATTTGAATTTTGTTTCCAATTCCATTTTTAGAGGGGAAAATGCAGGGATTTTTATATTTGCATTTAAATACAAATTAATGCTATTTTACATCTTTAAATGCTATTTTCTCTAATTCTTATCTTTAGTCAATTTTCTTACGAAAAACATCATAACTTAAAATCCAATACATATTTTTTGTTCAAATTTGGTATAATGATTTCTTAACATTTTCAGCAATTCCTGAACTATAGAATAAGTAATATATTCCTTCAGACATACTCAAGTTGTTTTAATGCTTTAGAATGCGAAAAAATTTCACGTTATTTATTAGACGAACCATAATAATTGCACAATGAATAGAAATACAACTTATTTTTCACAAACTTTCTGAAATTAAGTAATATATTTAAGTTATTTGCAAAATTTTAAGCAAATAATTTTATAAACCTCTAAAAGTCTTTAAAAAAGATTCTTTTAATTTGATTATTAAAAGAATTTTGCTTTATATTTCTTTTCAGCCAAAAAAAAAGTTTTTTTCAATTAAATTTTTTGTCATGGCATATTTTGGTTACATACAAGTTTTGTCAATACTTCTTATACTATTAACTATACTTATATAACTATTTTAATGAGTTTTTCAAAAAAAAATCATCCCAAATATAGTCACACACTCAAGTGTTAATATATCCTATCCTAATATTTTATAATTCATTGAATATGATATTTTATAAATTTATTTGACTATTAAGTTAATAACATCTTTTTAATAAACCTTCGAGACACTCACAAATCCATCTATTCAAATGTACAGAAGACAAACTAAAACTGACTTATTTACATTAAAATATTTAATTTTTTTAATCAGCGGAAAATCCTAAAGCAACACGGAGTCTCAAAACAACAACAACCAGCTTTATTAAGCTAAACGTCCTCAACTAACAATTCCTCTTCTGAAGACTATGCCTCATCTATTCTTTTAACTAATATCTTTTTATTTTTTAATAACATCTCAAATGTGTAGTAAATTGCTACACGCTACTTGGTGGAATTTTCGACAATGCATTAGAGTGAAGGACTTGAAAAATTCAAGGATAACTATGAATAATGGTACATAAACGTAACAAGATGCCAATAGTTTGTGCAAGTCGTCATTTCCGTCTTAAATCTCGGCTAACTACGAAATAAACATTTTCAGGCATTGTTTAGGAAAGTGATGGCTAAGTTATGTTCGAGACGTATTGCGAAAGATTTAACATAAATTCGCGTGCTTGCTTAATTTCGCGATTATGTTTTGTAGTTACACAAACGTTAAAAGTTTTGTACAGCTTTGCGCTGATCACGATTTTATTGGTACACAGAGGTCATTTGGAGTATTTAGTTCAAGAAGCTTTCATGATCTATTGCGTATAATATTAGTATAACATTTTATTTCACAATTAGTTTGAAACATGTCAAAACCAGCAAAAGTAGCCTTCCCAAAACTTTCTCGCAGACTCTAATAAATTAATGCCAAAAAACGCCTAGCATGGCATTAGCGTGTAATAGTTACGAATAGTTAATTTTGGCATGCACTTAGCATTTTTATTGAATCTATAAGGTCATCCTTGGCGAATTATTACCATTCATGAGGTTAATAGTATCAGAAAATTAAATTCGCGTATCAGACACGTTCTCTCAAACAAAAACAAAAATCTGACAGAAAACTTCCCTTGTAATCACAAAATTACGAACCAAATTTGATATATTTAAGTCATTGCGTTTCTGAATTATCGCTTTTACATGTTTTGAAAGTACAGATTGACTGATAGTCGCCTGTAGTTGGTATCACTAACTCATATCTACACTCCAGATGTTAAACCTGTGTACCGAATATTATGGACTTCTTCTGGATAGATTTTATATAAAATTTGATAGAAATTTACAAATTTGGTCTGAAGACCTTATAGCAAATCTCTGGACCGTCTAGCTCAAAGCATTTTTGAGTTATCTTTGTCACAGACAGACAGACGTACAATTTCCGAATATATGTTTTTCGAACACAGGGAGGTCTAAAATGTGGAGATTCGTCGAAGTCTAGCGTTCGAATTTTTTGACGATTAAACTACATTCTCTGTACTACATATACGAGAAAGAAATACAAATTTAAGTAAATTGAAAGATTTTTTTTATTTTAAGATTTTTTTTCTGCGAATATATAAATTATATTTAAAATAAAACCTTACTTCTAATCAACACATTTGTAGTATTTTTAATACTTTTGATCATAAAGATAAATTGACTCACTTTTTATTGATTAATGTGGTTAGTGGTTCTAGATCAGCCGGGAACGTCTGGATATAAACTAACTCTAATTCGTACCGATTTTAAATAAAATAATTGATACAATTCGAAATGAATTAGATCGAGATCGGCTAAAAATTTTAGATTTGTATAAAAGACTAAACAAGTTTGGTTTGGTTTGGTTTAATTGTATTAACGTCCCGTTTGAAGCAACACTTGGGCTATTTTGGGACGGACCTCGTAATTTTGAACCGCGGTCAGATGACGAGGACGCCACCTGAGCTGGCACCCCCCTCTCCACACCACACCACACCAGCGGGAGGACGTTTGGTCAGGACGGATTTAACGTGCAACTGACCCCCTTACACGACCCCCTTCTTCGGTGGAATCGGGTCTCGAACCTGAAACCCACCGGTTCCGAAGCCGAGACCTTTCCACCAGGCCACCGCAGCCTAAAAGACTAAACAAATATTCATCTTTACGTGCATATATTACTCATACAGTACTGTGTCGTGCAATCAGTTTAAATCGTAAAAATATCAAATGCCCTGTATTAATTTGGATATGAATACTAAACAGACTGGAGATTAAGTTCATACAATCTTGTTACATATATTCACTTTCTTATCAGCATACTTTAGTTTCGGCATAAAAGAAACTATTCGTGTTGAAGCAACCAATCTTTCTACTAGGCGTAACAGGATGTTTTTTTTCCCCGGAACGGCCTAGACAATTCTACGTCTGTTATAAGGGTTTATGTTGAGCAAAGAAAAAAAGAAAGAAAAAATATTTAAAACTTACTGTAAAGGCTCTTTCAGAGTTCTTTTTTGTACGTGTCAAAAAATTTACTTTTAATTATTTTATCTATTTTTAATTTATTTTCAAAAAAATTTCCACAAAAAATTTTTTTAGGTTAGAAGGAAGTAAATGAAAATAATCCATAAGAAATTTCACATGCGTTTTTCATTGTAATATTCAAATAAAAAGCTAGAAAACAATGCCACTTCTCCATCCAAGGCATTGGAATTTCAAAATTAATTTATTTAAAAAGTATTATTTTCGCAAATTTGTTTCATCCGAGTATCTAAAAAGAAATTGCCATTCGTACATTTTTTTTAATTCTCCTAGAAAATTGCACAATAAGACAGTTTCTATCCAAAAATTTCATTAACAGAGCTGCAAAAGATAAATTTTAACTTTTAAAAAAATACCAAATTAAGGAATAGATTATTTGTTTAAATAAACACACAACATAATGAACCGGATAGAATAGGACTGATACTCAAAACAAGCGATTGAATCAGTTTCACCCGAAGAACAAACAGAATGGGTGATAAATATCCGTGTAAAAATCAGTTTTATAGAATTCATAATCTGCTTTTAAAACACAAAAGGATGCAAAAAAGGCCACAATTCCGGAGAAAACTCAACAAAGCTGTATAAGAAACATAACATTCAATATTAAATAGATTTGAGATGTAGAATGCTATCTTATTTAAATAAATTCATTATTTTTTTTAAGCGCATGAAAAATGGGGGAAAAGAAAAAAGAGAAAACCAGATGTTTGTTGAAAACGTCGGCTTTAAATAAATGTTAACATATATATTTTTTAATCCTAGTCTGCTTATTAAAACGCATTCGGAATATATATCGTTTGCAAACATTCATCAGAATATCAAGGCTTTTTTTTCTGACAAATGGTGTACATGTATTGTATACGAAAAATAAATACTGTAGTCGAAAATGCTCGTGTTAAATAGTATTTTATGTATAATTTTTAACTTCGTTTCTTCTACAGGCATAAAATTTAGAGTGACTTTCTTCTTGTGAGATATAAAAAATAGTTCCTTCTATTTCAAAATAATTTGTTAAACACTCGGATTTCAAAATGATAATTTTTAAATACTCGGCTTTTTTTCACAGATTACATTTTATAAAAAAGTATTCGGTCAAAAAAAAAACACAATTAAGAAAATATTATCTTAACCTTCATTCAACACAACTTCATTTTAAATAAATTCTATCGCGAAATCTAGTCGCAGATGCTCTACAGGGATAAACTAACTTTATGCTAATTTTTTACACTTTAAACCAATGAAATCAAAAGACAACAATCGGTGATTGAATATCGGTTTACTTATCAGTGTGATCTATTTACTTAAAAGAGTCATCAATTCGATGCAAACGGATTGAAAAATGCGGTCCATTCTCTTCCAGACTTAGTTGTTTGAAAGGAGAGAGATGGATGGCGGAAAACGAGATGACCATGACCTGCTATTTCAGGAAGGATTCCTAGCAGGAAAGCGAGGTCAAATTACTTCCTCCTCGGATCAGCATCGGATATTCAGTGCTTTAGCTTCGATTAATCGGAGTCGTGCTGGGAGTTCTGAGCAAACGTTGACACCGGATACAAAAGCATGGATAATTACAAATCCGTACGAAATTCGGTATGTGTTTTAGACATTCGTGGAAGTGAAAATACTATTTCATTCATTTTTGCTGTGATGCAAAATTGTTTTAATGTTACAGCTTTCATATTTATACACCACACAGTAACATGTATTCTGCTTATAAATCGTAATTTTTTTGGAATTATTATGATCTTTAAGTAATGGCTAACTTACTTATCAAATCTCACCCCCCTCCCTTCTTTGAGAATTCAAAAATTTCCGTAAAATAAAAATTATAATTTCTTTAGTACCTGTCTTTAGCTTGATCGTTTGTCTATTTTTGCAGCTTAATACAGCGCTATCAGCGGAAGTATTAAAAATAATAGCCACGATCGTTTTAAATGCAGACACAGTGGGTAATATCTAATATTTCAGTTCAGGATTGAATTTAAAATAAGATTTACATTAGTTTCAGTTGGATTAAACACTGAAACTAAATTAACTCTCAAATGATTTTTGAAACAAAATCGCAATTTTGAATCCCGTTCAGAGGACGAGGACGATACTTGAGATAATAAGAGACAACAAGAGAAAATAATTCGTTCCTCTGAAAGGGGCGGATTGCTCTTTGAAAGCTTATGACTGACGCTATGCCGTGAGATTTAGCTTGGGGTATATATCTTTCCGATAACCCTTAGAGTAGAGAACCAACACACTTTGGACTAGATCAACTATATTTGGATACATCAACATGAAAATGATTAACATTTTACAATCTATATAACAATTATTAAGCTCATATATAACGGATCTCAAAACAGGGCCTCGAACCGGCGATCTCGAAACAAAACCACTAGGCCATCGCGGTTTCAGTTTGAAAGTACAAAATTAAGTGCAAATTGCTAATTTATAAATACTCCTTTGCCAACCAAAAACTAACTAGATGCTTTGCTGGTCGCATTTGCTGGTTGAATTTCTTAAAATTAAAAACAATTACTTTGATCGGCAACCAAAGTTTGTAGTTATCTTAGTAATAGGTCTGCCCGTATTGCTGATAGTAAAAAAATTGAACATTACATGCATTTTGGATGCAAAAGATGCCTTCAATCCGATGTTGCTGTAACGGCATCAGTGAAGTAAATGCTAAAGGATGTAAAAATGAATAATTTTCAAATCTGAGAAATACAGGAACATTTTTTTTTTCTTCTTTTCATTCGTTAATTTTTCAAAAAATACTGAGAAAGCATCTCAAAAAATCGACCCCCCCCCTTCTTTTTCGTATACGAAGTACAGTGGCAATATAATAATCATCAAAAAATTCGAACTCGACATTCTGGCGATATCCAGAGCCCATATATGCGCGCATCTCCAGAGTCCATATATGCGCGCATCTCCAGAGCCCATATATGCGTGCATTTCACTTAGGCATTTATCACCATAGCACATATTATACCCATGTATATTGGACGCACAATCAATGAAAATAGGTGATTGATCGTAAAATAACACAGAAAAAAAATGTACAGCTATGTTTCCAACAGCAGTGAAGAGATAATTAGACCTAGAAAACGCAAACATTTCATTGATTACTATAGCTACTATCAGAAGAAATCGCAAAGTGAGAGCAATTTTGAGTGGGAGACAAAAAAAAAAATGACAAACCTAAATTGCATAAATTTATATCTGATGGCTGTGTAAATGAAAAAAATAACAAATTTTACTTGACAGAACGTTTATAAATTAGTTTATAAGTTTTTGACAAAGGAAATTCTTGAACATATTGTAACTAAAACTAATCTATTAGGTGAAAAGGATCCAAGTTTGAAAGAAATTTCTGTAGAGGAATTGCTGGTTTATTTTGCACTCATTATATTGATGTCTATGCTGCAAAAACCTACACTGCAGAATTATTGGAGTACGGACAAGAGCATTGAAATGCCGTACTTCAAAACAGGGATGTCCCGAAATGGTTCATGGCAATTTCAAGAAAATTACACTTTGCTAATAATTTGCAGCGTGATGATCCCTTACGTAAAATTAGACCGACAACGAACATGATCTAGTAAAGATTCAAAGAAGTATTCAAACCAAGCCGAGACGTTTCCTTGATGAAATGTAGAAGCGAAATTTCTTACATTTAATACAAACAAAACAACAAGAGCCCGATTCGGAATAAAATACTACGAGCTGTGCGATTCTAGAACAAAATATATACATAATTTTAAAGTATAAAAGGGGGCTAACTAGCACGAAAATTGTTCTAGATATGATGAAAGAAAATAACTTGTTAGAAAAGGGCAATTGTTTCATTGTTTATATATTGATAACTGGGATAGCTCACCTGATTTATATGATAAATTGCATAAATTTAAAACAAATGTTTGTGGCACGGTGAGAACCGATAGAAAACATGCCTAAAATTTTAGAAAGTAAAAAATTAAAATGAAGTGAAGCAACTATGCTACAATGTAAAAATATTTCCGTAATAAAGTGGAATGGCAAAAAGGATGTCAACGTGTTATCAACAATGCATAGCCAAGAGTATGCTGATACGAGGAAACAGAACTGAAGAAGATATTGTAAAGACAACAGTTGTTTTAGACTATAATAAAAATACATGGGTGGAGTTGACGGAGATGATCAACTTCTTAAGAAATTTCACACTATGCGACGTTATCAGAAGGTGTATAAAAAGTTTTTTTTTATTGTCTTGATATGATTCTTTTGAATAGCTATGTTGTTTTCAAAGCAAATTATAAGGACAGAGAATTTCACATTGAGCATTGAAAAAAATATACCTAAAATAAATATACCACAAAAAAAAAGAGCATTTACACCATCTCTATCATTATCACGAAGATTTACCGGTCAATATTTTCCAACCCTTATCGAAACGACTTCATCGTAGAAAGTTCGCAGACGCTATGTAATTTGTTAATCAGGAAGGAACAAAAATAAGATACATTTTATCAATGTGACATATATCATGACATATCATGTGATCATGACATGACATAATGTGTCAATGTATCATAATGCCACAAGGCTTATTGCCATGTGATATTATGCCTTAACCATTTCAAATATTATCATGATGTGCAAAATAATTAGATTCCCTTCCTCTTATTATTGTTAATCTATGATGAAGTAAAGAGTATTTATGCAATAATGCTTTTATTTTTCATATTTTGGAACAATTTCAATTAAATACAAATAAAAAAAATTGTGGTAATAAAGAACGAAATTTTGGCTTTTCTGTGTGATGCAATTGGTTAAATATATCAAATGTGTTATGTGATTTTTTTTGACTAAGCTGTTTTGTCTCAAATTTTTGTTTCAATCGATCGGGAAAAACGCATCTAAAATTCAAATTTGATTTTTGAATACTTCTGACCAGATGCAAGAGATTAATCACCAAAAATACTTACCAAGGATCACATGATAGATTCAGTAAAAATGTCGAATTCACACCAAAGGTTAATAATTCGTAACTATTGTACACCAATACCATGTAAGGCGTTAACACCTTTAACCATTTCACGGGCCATTTGTTTCTCTTTGAATTTATCCCCCTTATGTTTTATTAACAGTTAAACAATAGCATTTAAGGAAATATATTTCATTTTACCGAATTTTAATTTATCATTAAACTATCAGGGGTGGGAAGTATACTTCCCAAGGAACCATTTACAGTCACAAAAAACTAAATTTAATGGTGATTATTTACCATGAAAAGATGAGTAGCATGCTGCAATGCACAAGGGCACATCACATTCTGTATACATGTAGCGGATCCTTTTTTCCCCCTTGTATTTCCCATAAGTGTATTTTGTAAAATCATGTAGGTGGGAAGTAATCTTCCCCATTCCCACGAAAGGGTTAATTAGAGAGTATGCGAGGAAGTTTTGTGGACACCAATCCTGCTGGTTTAAAAATAGTGAAATTTATTGCAAAAAATGACAGGCAACTTTGATCTCTCAGTAAAGTGTTCACTTTAACAATTAAATTCTCCAGTTAAATTCTCCCCAGTAAAAATATCTGCTTAATCAAGTGAAAAAAATTTTATTGATCATTTCATTGATTATATTTCTGAAGTGTTAAAAGTAAATAAAATATGTAATTAGTCGAGCATACGACTTCATCCAAGTGCAATGCAGCAGAAGAACACAAACCTCGTATTTCAAACCTTTTTACGGAAATGTTTCATGTTATGGCTTCCTGTTCATTGTTGCTTTAGACAACAAAAAATTGTTATATATGTGAGAAAAACACTATATTTTTTACAAGCATTTTCGTTCATTTATTCCACATATTTTGATTTTTCGGAAAGTAATTGTATTACAAAAAATAATCATTCCCAAACGTTCCTGTGAAACAGTAATGCGTAGTTTAAAGAAAAGATTTGAACATCGATTCTATCCTTCTGGCACATTAATAAATTCTACGGAAAATACTTTTCATTTTACGGATTTTAAAATACTACAGCAAGAGTAAGGTAAAAGAGAAAGGGCTCTACATAAACAGGCGTTCTGTTTAATTTTATTTTTATTTAATGTCATTATCAAAACTTAAAATTTCTTCCCAAAACTAAAACTAATATCCATAAGAATTTCTTAAATATCAAAGCTTGTGAATTAAGAGGAAGTAAATATAAAATTAAGTGGATATGGGCATGGACTTCGACAGATTTTAACATGAATATAGATGGATATTAACTTAAATTACTAATTTGATTATTATAATGTATTCATTATTGATAGAAAGCATTCCATTCATAAACAACACAAAAGCTACTGAAAAGGATTTATGCTTCTAGTGCTAATCAGAAAACGAGAACGACACCTGGATTATCAAACATTTTCATAGTCACATGCAGAAAGAGTGAATTTCAGCGAAACTTCATATTTGAACTCAGAAATCTTGGATTTCCCCGTCAAGACTTTACTCAATACCAAAATTTATTAAAAATTGTCGATTTCATGATGCCGTACATAACAGCGTATAAAAAGTTGGGATATGGAAGTTATATGAAAGCTTAAATTTATATTGTTAGTCATCTAATTAGAGGTGGGAAGGTCACACTTATTATTGATTTAAGATCTTACTTTTGAACATACTAATACTAGAATCCTAAAATATTATGTAGTCAATTTATGTTCATACACTGCATGATAAATTAGCCGCTCCTATTGAATTATGGAATCCAATGCTTATTGGAAGGATAAAGCATTTGTTATCCAGCGCAGATGGGCAACATGTAGTTATGATGATCGGAAGCTACTACTCAACCCTAGTTCTCGCCAATGCTGCCACGGCGGTCTAATCTTCAGATTTATTCGTGCGTCTCCGGTGGGGCCGGTTTAGTTATATTAACGTCCCATTTTAAAGCAACTTTAGGGCTATTTTGGGACGGACCGGGACGGAACCCCGATAAGATGACGAGGACGATACCTGGGCTAGCACTCCCCCTCTTCAAATTTCCACACTACACCAGCGGGAGGATATTTGACAACTACGGATTTAACGTGCACCAGATCCACTTACAAGACTTTTCTTCAGCGGAATCGGGTCTCGAACCTGGAATACTTTAGTTCCGAAGACGAGACCTTAGCATCAGGCTATCGCAGCCCCTTCGATAGGGTCGGAGAAGTCATTTGTGATTCCTACTGTACTATCGTGTAATTATGGACACTTCTAATTTTTTGATCCGTCCGTTCTAAATACGGGGGGAGAGAAAGTGCTCTACACCTTTCTATGTTATCATATTGATTAAATTTAAAGATTTAAAATAACATAAAATGATTTATTTAAATTCAATTCTTAAAACAATCCAAGGCTATTCCCACCCTTGTCAGTCACGGTTTTTTAAAGAAATTTATTTTTAAAAAAATTTCAAGTGCGATTGCCTACGTAACAAACGCACCATAAATCCATTCGTTTATCTTGCGCAAACATTTACATAAATGTGGTATTCAACATTTTGCCCATCCACGGTAGCCGGGAGAACATTTTTCGAGTCGTTTACGAGCTGATAGCGGCGGCAGCAACACGGAGGGGTTTCGTGAAATCTGTAAACCGTAAAATTATAAAGAAAACACGACGCGAAAAATAATGAAGGGGAGAAAAAAAATGTTTGGTAATCGTCATGCGGCAAATTTTGCATCGACGATGAACGAGCCTCTTTGGTATACTAATGAGTTGCGTCTGGATTTTGGAGGATGTGTCTGGAAATTATGCAGTGGAAAGAGTAAGTATGCATTTATTTATTTTGCACCTTTCCCAATTTGTACTTGAGAGCGAAAGCTAAAAAATTCATCCAGAAATTCTACCGGTTCAGTTCTTTTATAGGTATAAACTACGTTTGGGAAAAAAAAAGTTGAAAAATATTATAAAATACTTATATTTCTGAATTTTTGCATAAACCAGACTTTTAAAATTTTAATTTTTTTTTGGGGGGGGGAGTTGTTTTGTGACGACGTTATCTACTATTTCCTTTTGGTCTGTCTTTGATTTGGTCGGGATTTGCATAACTTCTTCATAGTATAGAAAAAAAATTAGAACTTTATTAAGATTTGTTCAAGATTTTGCAGATAATTTTAATATTTTGAATTTTTGCATAAAATAGATTGAAAAAACACCTTTGAATTAAAAATACAACAGCTAAAAGCCAAAAGTATTATAACAGTTTGATTAATTTTTCGGGAGTGATGTTTTGTGGCAACTTCATCGAATGTACTCGTTTCATCTTTAGTTTGGTCCAAGCTTGCTTAATTTCTATATTCTAAAAGGAGGGGGGGGGGACTTCTAATTTAGAACTTTATCACATGATTTGTCCAAGATTTTTCAGATAATTTTTATACTTCTGAATTTTTGACATAGAATAAAAAAACACCTTTGAAATGAAAATATAGCAGTTAAAAGTGAAAAATATTTTTAAAAAATTTGATATTCTTGTTTTGTAGGCTTTTTTTGAGGGGTAGGGAGGGGGAGGGTGATATCATCTAGAATTTTCGTTTGACTTTTAGCTTCATCGGGATTTACCTAATTTCTTTAAGTTAAAAAGGGGCAAAAATACCCACCCCTTCTCGTTCAGAACTTTATCGTATGAATTATTCAAGATTTTTGCAGAAATCCTTTTAGTAAAATGTACTGCTCAGTTCCTCATAAATAGATTGCGCTTTAATCCAATTTCGAAATCGTTGGGTTCGTCGAATATCATGAAGTTTTCACTGAGCGGGTTCGCATTATGAAGCATTGAAGCATCTGCAAAATCTTATTATTAAGTAAATGTACTGCTTATTCTGTAATTCAGAAATTGCAGAGCATTTTCACGGCATTAAAAAAATTAAAATAAACCAAATAGATACATTAATAATTAATATCCCAGTTGCACAAAAAAACAAAAATTCTGCAATGAAATTCACTTTTTACCAATATATTTTTTAAGACGCAAAAAAAATTTAACTATTTTGATAGTATTTTTAATAGCACAACTATTCATATAATAGCCTTCTTAGTATTTTTTTCAAGTTTCCAGTTTAAATCTAATTCTAGTACCGTTGTTGCATCACAACTTTTTTTCAACAAAGGGTTTTCAATAAAACATCTTGAAAGCATAAGGAAGGCCAAACGTGTACATGATACGGTTAAATAATATTGTGCACAAACATGTAGTCATAAGTCACAATAAACAATAACATATGCAATTACACATGGTCACTTAAAAAATTCGTTATTATTTTAATGATAAAATCCAAGATGGGGAATTAAATAGCATTTGTTAAAAGATATGCCTCATGATGCTGAATGGTTTTAGTGGCCAAATCCACTTACACTTACTGTAGGGTTAAATAATATTATGCACAAGCATGTAGTCATAAGTCATACTAAACAATAACATAGAAATTTCACAGAGTCAGTTAAATTCGTCATTATTTTAATGATTTAGATTAAATTCAAGATGAGCTGATATGGGGAATTAAATAAAATTCATATGCCTCTTGATGCTCACTAGCTATAGTGCCTAAACCACCCAATCACTGCAAGAAAAGGAAGATTAAAAGCCAGGAAAAGATCTATCAAATTCCAAGAATGGTTCAGCAAATGTCAGAACTTTTTGAGCACCAAGCAGTGCGAGCAGAATTTCTTTGTATTAAAAAGAAAAAGATGGAAGTCGATCAAGCAAGCAGCTTATGAGTCAGTCTTTGGGAGCCGGTCCATAAAGCAGCTGCGGAGTCTGCTGTTTAAAACTGGTCTGTGACTAAAACTAGTTCTGCATTAAACTGGAGATTTTGGCTAAGATGTATGTAAAAAAGTGCCCAAAGGCCTATTTTTATTGCGGAAAGAAAATGAAAATTATATGGTATATTTGAAAGAGTTCAAGTTGATCTATGAACATTAAACTAAGCTAAACTACTATACCTTTATAAATGTATCGTCATTCATTTTGAATATTCACATGAACTTTACATTTATTTTGAATATTCATTTAAATCTTTTTCGTAAATGCTTTATCACCCATAATAATGTATCATTGATGGTACATGTACCATATTTTGAAAAATCTTGCCTATTGGGCAATGGCGATTTAATCATCTTGCTGCCTGCGGCAGCTCACATAATGGGTTTCCGCTTCTTTTAAATAATTAAATTGGCTTCATATTTCAGCACATCTTAATTTTAATCAACATATTAATGATTTATTTTTGGTTATATTTTTATTTTAATAATAATTTGTGATAATGTACCTGCTATTATTTATTTTTTTAATTGTTTATCATAGAAAAAAAATAACTAAAATAATGAAATTCTTGAAAAATAAATCATAATTTTTAGACAAAATGTCTTTCTTAATTGCATATAAAATCATTTATCTTAACAGATGATAAAGAATGGATAAAGATAAAAGAAATGTAACATCAAAAATTTTAATGTTATATAAGGATCTATTAGATGGAATATAATAGTTCAAGAACTAATATCCCAATATATTATAGATTATACTTCATGTAATAATGGTTTTCATAAGTGAATCTAACAACATATTAGGATTATAATGTGTCCTATCTCCTAGAATTCGTACTTTTCATAAATTATTTGGTAACTAGGCTAATAAGATTTTTTAATTAACCTATTTGCAACCCCCCCCCTTCCCTTTCAATCAAGAGAACCTAGGCAGCTGCTTAGTCAGAAATCTACCACTGTTGATGGGTAAATGTAAAGTCATATAAGTCGCTAATCATGCATCAAATTACAAAATTTGGTATCTAAATTTGTAACCTAAAATAAAAAATTTTTTAAAAATTATTCGGGAGCGCTTATATATCTAAAGTATTTCATATCTATAATGCATTGAAACGATAATAAATTGCCCCAAATAGGATCAATAATTTAATCACGAGGTTAAATAATTACGCATATCTAGACCTTAAAAAAAAAGAAAAGATTTGACATATGTAGTTACTAGAATAGGGTTTCTAAAACTAAAGCTTATATACCATTAGCGGTACATGAATCATAGTTTTAGAAACCCACTAGTGGTACGTTACATTATTTTTTGCTACAAATTAAAGTAAATGATTAATATGAATGTAAAATGGCATCCGTCTAACATAATGTTTTAATTTTTTTTATTCGGAAATTTCACCTGAAAGAACATAAAACTCGATACATTAAAATTAGTTAGAATGGAACAGAGACATCAATCCTCATCTCGATCTCTACCAACATTAAGGAACAATCTGTATGGTGCTCAGTAGAGCAGGCCATTTGGGGATAAAAGATTGGCACGTGCAATTCGAAGCACGTCTAATTACTAATTTATTTTACTATATTTTAAGAATCCTATAATTTAACATTTAAAAAATTAAGATCCTATAAAGAAAATACAATGTATTTTCAATTAATTTTAATGCTTATTTTTTATGTAATGTGTCAATATCGTAAGAGAATACAATTCGGAATTCTGAATTATATTAAAAATAAATAGTGAATTAGATCTTAACTGCATGAAAACCTCATTCATAAAAAATATTTAGCTATATAATATATCAATATAATTCACAATAAATAAAATAAAAGTAATAATAAAACTACTGGATAAAATACAACTACTAGTACTGATGATAAACACTGATAATACTGAAAACCATTTCTTGCGCAAGGCTCCACTAGAAGTAAAAATGAACGTGCGTGTGTCGGCACTCTACGGTCTAGACCGTTTGACTTACAGGTATTAAATTTGGCACATAGCTACTTTCAAAAGGCAGAAAAGTCTACCTCTGTGGGATTTTTTTAAAAATTTTAATCTTAATTTATTAAAAAATGAAGTTGAATTCCAACATTTTTATACGATACTTGTCAAAATTATTATTGCACAAAAATAAATTTTGCATCATTTTTAAAAAACTGTCTTTTTAATTATACTCATTTAATAGTCATGTAAAGTTTCCCTGAATTCTGACAATTTTTTAGATTTTTTTTTTTACTTTTCTTGCCTTATTTCAAACAATATATTATAATGTTGCCCTGAAATTCAATTCGTTTCCAGTATCTCAAATATTTAATCGTGTTCCTTTTTTTTTCTTTTCTATTTTTGAAAGCTAAAGAAGGATTCTGTTAAATAACGGCGTAGTTTACAAAACAATTGAAAAGTAAAAAAGTGACTTTATAATACAATATAAATATAGAAACTGAATCAACAGCACATTTTTTTAAATAGCGCTTTGATATTATGGGACTGCCACCATTATAAAAATTCAAGTACACAATAAATAGAAATTAAGTAAGGCAGAATTGCATGGTTTTAATATTAAACGAATCGTGGACATTAAGTTATATCTAAACAATTTATCTGAAATCAAATATAAACAATTTTTCCGGCGAACAGCTGATCATCTAAGGTGATTAAGAACTTGAATAAAAATTATAGAAATTCAGAATATATCAAGCATACAGTAAATAATACAACATTAAGACTGTCTGCATTTAAATTAGTTTTGATTTTCATTATTTTGGGTACCGAAATTTATAATATGCCATACAATTTCAGTCCCCCCCCCCTATTTCAGTTAGATTTTTTACAAATGAAAGATTTCATATAATTATACATTTTTTTTTGCTCTGAATGATTAAAAGTATTATTTTTCAGAACAACTAAAAGCACAGTTCTTCTTAATAATAGTTTTAATCATTGCCACCATTCCAAAAAAATTACATTCGGATTCGAAAATTCTTATATATTTATTATTTATTTGTTTCTTCTTTAAAAAAAACTATTCTATTTTACAAGCAACTATATAAAGTTGCAATCAATTGTATTCTGAGAATTTCCGAAACATGATTGAAAACAATGCAAATCCTGATCATGAATAATAGTTGGAATTTGGGAGCCCAACCCCGACCTTGTAACTTCAAACCACGCCCACCTGCTAGTACATCGCAGAAAATCTTAACTTCACTGACAATCTGGGAGTTTTCCCTAAGATGTCAAGTTTGTCTGGTCTGCTGTCTACCACAAACAAAATTATGATAAACTAAACTAAAATTGTTTCTTAGAATAAACTGAAAAAAATTCGAGTTGCATTTTTTTTTTTTGAAAATGCATCCAATATTAAAAAAACGAATAAAACACGATTGTTTATATATATTCAAATAAAAATTATCATGACACGAGGTTTACTTTTACTTATTATATAATGCAAAACTATGAATCGCATCATTCAGATTTCAAAAACAATGATAATTTTGGATTGTTTGTATTAAAAATAATCATAAAATATAATTCGAATTTTTCATCAATTTTTTTTAAATATAAAAGCTGAATAAGACGCCATATTTGTAAATAAGAAATATTTATTTTTATTTTAGAAACAAGAGGAATCAGAAACAGATGTGAAATATGATTCATTATTTGTGTTTCTAAAACGCTTTACAGAGTTTTGAAAAATTTAAGTAAACAAACTTTTTTTCGTAGCGATTTAGAACAAATTCTTTAGTCAAAGCATAATAGAAAATGACTTCCACAAAAGAAAACAAAAAGGAATAAACAAAACTAAATGAAAACTACCATATAATCAAAACATATCAATAAATAATAACCTTTTTTTTTAATGTTACGAATGACTGCAAAGCAATTCTATATATTTTAGGAAAATTTAGCAAGCAATTTATCAAATAAATTCAATTATTTTAAATAAAAATTTGATAAGATGTAATTTTAATATAATAAAAGTATTTTTCAACGTTCGGAACATTTTCATGGATTCATTCAACCATATTCTTATGAATTCTAAACTCTAGTAAGAAATTTTTCCAAGACATTTAAATAAAAATATTTAAATCTTTACGTTTTTGTTATTAAAATAATAAATGCACTAATATAATTTAGATAATTTGGCGATTTTTTATTAGGAAAAAATGTTAAAAATTCCTATGACAGAATGCTCGTGAAATCGCTGCGACAAAGGAGATTATGCATTTGAATAAAAATGACTTGTTTCAATTTGCAGAAACTATTATTAGCAAGCGATTCTTTTTCTTTCACTTTAAATTTCGAGAAAAATGTTATTAAAATATTGCTATAAAATTTGCGTAGGCTAAGTAATGTTCACGAATTACAGCCAAATCGAAACTTCTACAAATGAAGGGAGGGAGGGGGAGGGTCGTCTGTTTGTATAGACACGATTTTTAGAATAAAAAGTTATTGTATAAATATTGCTATATTTTTTATTGCATTAAAAATTAGCTATCATTGAAAAAAAAAAATGGGTCTATATATGTGTATATAGGGAATATTTTTAAATTTTTATTTGTAATTCGCCAAATAAAAATTACCGATCCAATTTTTTTTTTTTATAATTGATGCCTTTCCTCATAGATATTTTAAGAAAATAATTATTTAATTGTTTTATTTTTGAATTTTATTTCAATATTTTATTAATAAAATTCTTTAATAAAATTTCAAAAGAAAGAATAAAGTAAAAGTTAATAAACTTGCAATCAATTAAGAATTTCACGAACTAAGCAATAATATCGTTTGCTTTCGTACGACAAGATGTATTTTATCAAAAATTAACAAACGAATACGAACTTTTTACTCATCTAATTAATTACTAGTCACGGTAAATAAAAGAAAATATTATTTGTATGCAATAAACAAAAAAAAAAAAAAAAATCCAGATAATTTTTTGCTTGTCATAATTGTAAAAGTCTTCTATTTAGAATTCCAGTATGTAATTAAATTCGATTTTTCTCGATTGTGGCACACATTTAAATTTCATGAATGCCCTAAATGAAAATAAATGTACTACATTTTTATGCATACAAGCGGCAAGGCAAACGAGTGAGTACCCGCATAGAATGAATCATTCACTAGAGGTTTTTCTTAACGAAATAGGCCAACAGCGTAGGAGAAGAAAACGAATTTATAAAAACGAGAAAACAAAACTAACCTTTTGCATCGTTCCTAATAATCACAGCACAAGGTATATTCACAACATTCCAATTAATATGCCACAGTACACTATAAATTCACACCAGCGCTGTACAAAAACAATACACACTGAAAGAAAATATTTACAACCGACAGATTTTTCCGCGGTATACAGTTCTCCCAGTTTACGATACGGGGATTCGATTGAAGGCAGAAAGTTTGTAACGTCAACAGGTGGCTCTGGAAATCGTCAGATTGAGTTGAGGTGCTCCATTGGCTGCGGGAGTTGAAAGACAGGTAAGGCATGTGAGAGGATTGGTGATTGGTCGGTTGGAACGCGTAGGTATGCAGGGTGGGGAGGAAGGGCAGGTTGTAAAGTTGATTGAGGCAGTGGAAGGTGCCGGTCGCCAACTCGAAATTCTGACGTCGGGTTTAGACGGAGGGCGGAATGAAGTGGCCGTGTCTGCAACGACTGGATTGAAGAAAATATTGCCGTGTAGCATTTTTAGGACATTAATAATTGTTATTTTCTTTTCTACCTGAATTCCGCCAAGAAGAAAATTATCGAAGAAATTAATATTATAACTGTATCACATTCCTTTTAAATTTTGAGAGGGAACGATTTATTTTATATTACTTTTTTTTTTACTAAAAGTAATAAGGCAAACAAAAAGTGTTTATAAACAACCCTATTTTTCTGATTTGATTGCGATTGCTTTTATTTAAAGTAATAACAGAATATTTAATTTTCAGTAGACAAAATTATATTTACTAAATTCCACATTCGACAAGAACAAGATGTAGAACTTTATTATTTATTTTATCTTTTAACTAGTGAATAAAAAATTTTTTTAGCAAATTAATAAATTTTTTAGCTTTTCCAATTTTTTTTTATTTAACTCAATACAGCGCTTAAAATTTAATCTACGAATAAATGTTCAACAATATCAATATTTTTAATTTATATTATAAACGTATACTAAATGTCAGAATTTTTTTTATTTTATTTTTTAAGATAGAAAGTAACTGCATCAATTAAACTTTATTTTAAAAAATTATCCTTTAAAAAATTAAATATGTAAAGAAGAAATAATATAATATGATTTTTTTTTCACCATTAAGAGTACGAGATTATTCTTTTTATTTATTCAAATGAAACAATTTTATGTACTTTTTCTTGCCTTGCTGCTGAGAAACATTAATATGAATTTAATTCCACATTACAAAAAATTAATTAATTCAGTTCATTTATGAGCTAAATCAGTTAATTCTGATGAATACGACCATTAGATGGATCTAACATGGATGGTTTAATCTGTCAACCAATTCGTCCGCTCTTAATTCACAATTGGTTATTGGTTTTTGGCCTGTTCTATCTATACGTGAGATGGATGTCAAACTGACTCGTCTCCGTAGAGGGCACACACGATACATTCATAAGCATCTCATTTTTGGTGAGAGGGCACCAGTGTGTCCTGCATGCCATGTTGAATTTAGTATCAACATGGCATGTACTGAATTGAATAATTGAATGCCCTGTCTTTAATCCTGAACGTGTTTACCATTTTTCAACATCTTCCACAACTTTAGAGGTCTTGGTGGGAGAAAAATTCCACCCAAACTTTTTAAACTTTTTACGAGCCATTCGTTTTTATACTTGCATTTAGCACCTTTTACCGTTTGTTTGTGTTTTGCATGGTCTCATTTCTTATCATTTTCATTATCATATGTTAACACCCATATTCATATTATACTATTACAAATTTAATTTTTACAGTACTGTATTTTAACCAGTTTTATATTGATATCATAGACTTTATAATCTGCTCTGATTTTACCGTTTGCTTGGCGCAGTATAACCAAATATGGTTCTTGCGCCATTAAACCTCAAATAAACAAACTTAATTCCCAAATTAAATGAGCAAGATGGATGTCATTTGGTATATACAATTATCACCAGAATTGCGTATCTATATGTAATATTAGATCTAATCTTTATGTTGGTTAACATTTGCGATTCCTGAATATGTAAATGTTCTCAAAAATACAAGTTAGATGAACGAATTTTAGTATGTATTTTTGACATCAAAAGTGTAGATTTGTAGATTCCACATTACACAAAGTTAATGAATTTAATCCATTTATGAACTAAATCAGTTAACGAATGGATGCAGACTATGAGAGGGATCTAACACGGATGATATAATCTGTCAACCAATTCATGCCTAGGTGAAAACTTTTAACTCACAAATTAAACGAGCTAGACGGATGAAATTTTGTATATATAATTATCACTAGAATTGCATATATATATATATATATATATATATAT
>JAPMOR010123539.1:262021-273955 GCA_026543865.1 Argiope aurantia
ACAGGCAGTTTGCATGTTTCAATGCAAATGAATAGAATAATTAGGAAGCATATAGAGCTAATTGGATGATATTTGGTACTCAACTTATGCATTTAAAGTGTAATAACGTTTAAGTACAGTTCTTATAAAATGTTGACGAATTTTAAAAAAATATTAGCCATTTGTTTGTCTGTACTTTCATGTGCATGTAAGCGCGATAACTCAAAAACACAACGATTTAGATAGGGAAAATATCGCATTCGATCCTTTGAAGAAAATTGTAGTTCTGTTTCAAATTTCCGTTTCGATTCGTCGAAAATAAAGTACACAAAATAAATATTATTATTTCCTCTTTATGCATAAAACGCGTTATAAAGCTAAGAAGCGCTATGAGCGCTATAAAACAAAAAAAGCATATATGTGGATTTATAAAAGAGAAATTTGAGTGTTCACAGTCTTATCCAAAACCCACAATTTTCGTGTGTGGTGGTGGGGAGAATCGATAAAATTTAATACGGAAGTATGCAAGATATTTTCGGGTAGACATACATTCGTTGAGTCAATTCTATAAGAAAAACATACAAAGAAATATTATAATTGAGATGAAATTCGACGGCGAGATTCTGATGAATTTCTACATTTCAAATTCCCCTGAATTCAGAAAAAAAAAAAAAAATTAAGTCAAAAAATTTTTTAGGAACTAGGGTAGAGTAAAAATTGATTATATGATTACTTTAAAAATTCCCTTGGTTAATCTCTCACAAACTTCCGGCTGACCTTCGACTTCAAACAGACGAGCGCATTTGTTGAGGGAGGGCAGGGAATAAAACTGAAGAAATAATAGGACTTTAATAAATATGATTTTTAAAACTTAGTAAACCCCCTCCACACACACATACTGCTTTTCATTATAGACATAATTCCAATTTCGTGTTGTGAAGTAGCTCACCGCAGCCTACTGGAAAAACTTTGATTATAACAATCTCCTAAATTATCAAAATGGTTTTCATTTTTCATCTCATAATTCTTATATCATTCCCGCCAATATTCAGACCCAGTTGTTGGAATGACATCACCAGCTTGATTATAACTCAAATAAACAGTTAAAAATCTCATTCGACTTAAATAACATTGTCACGTAGGTACTTTAGCGTGGAATTCGATGTCACACAGGAAGTAAAGCTAAACCAATTTATCAACTCATCTCAACTCAACTCAACGCAACGAGAGAAGTACAAATACAAGCTCTGCACAACTGAGAGATCTTCGGCTTTTATACCAGCAGGGGAAGTTCCAGAATACTTTTCTGGAGACAGCAAGAAAAGTCCAGAGCACTTATTTGTTAAGCTAAAGAAAGGTCCAGAATCTTCTGGAACACGAAATAAAGGTGAGCATAAATCTATGAAAAATGTTCACTCAAATTTTGAATCTTACTTGCATCGAGCGGGATTCGAACTCACGATCTCTTGATTACGATACCAATATGATGACCAATCGGCTACGGAGAGTCGACTGCTTCTTTTCAATGCGGCAATATTAACATTATAGCACTGAAATTTGCCATTATTATAGAATTAGAGGGTGGGGATGTTGAAAAAAAAAAAGAGTTCATTTGTCCCTGTTCCTTGTCTCTCTCTGTAAACATTGAATGCCCTTAAATAATGTTTGTTAACTTATAAATCTAGACGGAGCCTAAGATTCCCTGTTAATTAATCTATTCACTTCCTGTCTAGTTAATATATGTCATTCTCTGGCCGTACAATCAGCACTCCTTGTAAACCAATCTATTATTCGCTTGCCATATGGCTGATGAAGCGTGTTCTCATCGACATTTGCTACAAAGTAACAAAAGTAAATCTAAGCCAATAGCTATGGTCCTGTGCATCACTTCTCATGTAAATGATATGAACACTCCCAAATAATATAAAGTAAATATTTCATACATATGAAATTATGATTTAATTATGTAGCTTTTCTAAGACCCCGGTACAAGGTAGTTGCTTCGTGGTCAGAACATCGCTAATTCGAGACACAATTACATAATATGATCCTCTATGTATAAGACCTATTAGATAGATTGCTTAGAATTATGAACGAAATTAACCAGATAGTTTCGAGTTGCCAATCTAATTACCTAGATAGCTTAGAATTATTGGCCAGATTAGCTCGGTAGCTTAGTTACTAACTAGATTAGCTCGGTAGCTGAGTTACTAATTAGATTAACTAGGTATCTTAATTACTAAATAGATTAGCTTGGTAGCTTAATTACTATAAATTTGCTAGGTAGCTTAGTTACTAACTAGATTAGCTAGATTGCTTAGTTACTAACTAGATTAGCTAGATAGCTGAGTTATTAAATAGATTAGCTAGATAGTTTAATTACTAAATAGATTAGCTAGGAAGTTAAGTTACTAGCTAAATTAGCTAGGTAGCTGATTTACTAACTAGATTAGCTAGGTAGTTTAGTTACTAACTAGATTAGCTAGACACAACTTAATTACTAACTAGATTATCTAGGTAGCTGAGTTACTAACTAGATTAGCTAGGTAACTGAGTTACTAACTAGATTAGCTAGATAGCTGAGTTATTAAACAGATTAGCTAGATAGCTTAATTACTAAATAGATTAGCTAGGAAGTTAAGTTACTAGCTAAATTAGCTAGGTAGCTGACTTACTAACTAGATTAGCTAGGTAGCTGAGTTATTAAACTGATTAGCTAGATAGCTTAATTACTAAATAGATTAGCTAGGTAGCTTAGTTACTAGCTAAATTAGCTAGGTAGTTTAGTTACTAACTAGATTAGTTAGATAGCTGAGTTATTAAATAGATTAGCTAGATAGCTTAATTACTAAATAGATTAACTAGGTAGCTGAGTTACTAACTAGATTAGCCAGGTACCTGAATTACTAACTAGATTAGCTAAGTAGCTTAATTACTAAATAGATTAGCTTCGTAGTTTAATTACTAACTAAATTTGCTAGGTAGCTTAGTTACTAACTAGATTAGCTAGATAGCTTAATTACTAAATAGATTAGCTAGGTAGATTAGTTACTAGCTAAATTAGTTAGGTAGTTTAGTTACTAACTATATTAGCTAGGTATCTTAATTACTAAATAGATTAGCTAGATAGCTTAATTACTAAATTGATTAGTTAGGTAGCTTAGTTACTAGCTAAATTAGCTAGGTAGTTGAGTTACTAACTAGATTAGCTAGGTAGCTTAGAATTAATGGATAAATTGTTTATAATTATTGGCTAAATTAGTGAGATAAAATTTTTTGACTAGATAGCTTAAAATTATTTGAATATATTAGTTAGACAGCTTAGAATTACCAACTTACCAACTTAGTTTAGAATTTTTATACAGATTAGATAGAAAGTTTAGAGTTATTAACATGATTAGTCATATAACTTAAAATTAATCGATTGGAGCTTATTCTAACCTAATATAAGTTACCAATAATTCTCCTCTTAGTGTGGTGTGTAAGTTTTCATAGTAGATGTGATCATTAAAATGTCACGTTCTTCTTTTGATAACGATTCGATATATCCAAAAATAAATTTCGGATACCTTCAAAACGAGTTGTCTGTTTAACTAAAATAAATATTAATACATCGTAACTATATCTGCAGACTTTTCAACATTCAGTGAAATGCACGTAGCACGAGAAACGAGAGAATGTTGTTTCTTTCAAAATCTCGACACGCACAAGTCGCAGCTATGAACGATAGCGGAGAAAATTCTCGATTCGCTCTGCATGTTTGCTGTGAGTGTTTGCTCAGTTTACGAGGATTGTTTTGTGTGTACACAACACGAACGTGCGCCAGTAAAATCGCCGCCGCACGTTTCCCACTGTAAAATTAAATGAAGCGAAGGTCAAATTGCAAGCGTGCAGTTAAAAGGGAACTTTAACGTACACTGTCATAAAGAATAATTTTTACTTTCTTATATATGAAATATAAAAAAAAGTATTATAATCGTCAAAAAAAATCGAAATCGAGATTTTGACAAATCTCAAAGTTTACATAATCCCCTGAATTCGAAAAGCACATTTCCGGCATTATATCTGTCTGTATATGAGCACGATGACTTAAAAATATTTCGAGCTAAACAGGAAGGGGGGGGGGGGGGTTCGAGTGCAAGAGAACTCGATAATTTATAAAACATATTTAACAAACAAACAAAAGTAAGTAAAATTAGAGATAAAATATAAAATTTGGCACACAGGTGCAGCATCTAAGTTGCAGATTCTTATCACCAAATTTGTGAAGGAGTCGACCGACTGCTAGGGATTGCAATACCGGTATACCGGGATACCGAATATCGGTATTTTAAGCCATTTGCATAATTTTGTAATACCGGTATTCACAAATTTAAATACCGTTTTTTCGGTATTTACTAAAAATTTTTTTAATTGTCTCCACTATATGTTCAGGATTCGCCAACAGAAAAATAATATACGTTTTTGTTTTTATGTCACCCTAACGGGCGAAATTAATTAGACCGTGAATACAAAGTTGCATCGTACAATTAAGAGAAGTGATAAAATACTGTTCGACAACGGATTGTAAAACCTTCCGCTCTTTTGCGCATGCGTTAGGATGGGTTCAATTCGACAAAATAGGGGTGAGAGGAAAGATGAAAGGAGGAGATGCTTACATTTAATAATGAAGACTCACGGTCGAGACGTAAACATTACAGATAATTAGTAATACAGAAGGAAAAAAGTACTAATGCACAGTAAAATATTTCAGAGCAATTTTTATTTAATACAAGAGACATAAACATTAAATTATGAAGAATAAATGAAAAATTTCTGTTCTTAAAATCAAGTTTATAGCAAATTTTCTTAAATTTTTTTACCCACAAACCTATCCACATTTAGAAGAATTCGGTACAGTTATCGAAGATTATGATGATACTAATGACGATAGTAAAAAGGAATTGTCTCTTGAACAGAAGTTAGAATTAGCGATAAATGAAAAAATTTCAACAGACCAAAATACAATACAGAAATCAGCTATATCCAAAACCAACCGACGAGAAATCGATTTATTTGAAGATGAGGGATTTAGAGGTAAATACTTGGAAAAAGGATATCGGGCATTGCTAATAGTGCCACCAACTAGCGTAGATGCCGAAAGAGCGTTTTCATCAGCTGGTAATTTTTGCACAAAATTATGTTCTAAGCTTAATAACAGTACAATTGATGAATTGTTTTTTAAGATCACATTTCAAAAATTTGTAATAGTACCACATACTGAATAGTGATATTTACACTTTTTTATGATTTAAATAAATAAGATGTTCCTTTATTTTTTGGGATTTTTTTATATACTAAGTTACAAATTATTTTTTGGGATATTTACACTCTATAATAAAACTGGCAAATAAAACAAAGAAACACCTGTGTTTTCTTTCTTTTTCTAAAATTTCTAATACCGGTATTAAAACCGGTATCCCTGTATTAAGATCTAAAAAATACCGAATACCGGTAATGAACTTTTGGTCCGAAATTGCAATCCCTACCGACTGCCAATATGTACTTTCCCATGCATGTAAATACATAAACGCAGTGATTTAAATCAATAAAAATATCACCAATCTGTGCTAAAGTTTAGTTTTAATTGGTTGGCCAAAAAAAAAAACAAAAAAAAAACACCCCACACCCTTCATAATACATAATCATACGATAGAAACCAATGGGAGTGGTTTCCTCAAAACTTTCCAGCATACTCTAATAAACTTTTCCTTCTCAGAAAACGCCTTGCATTAAATTAGCTTAAAATACACTGGTGTGCAAAACTTAAGCAACAGGTATGTTTTTTGCCATAACTTCACGAGAAATCATCTGAGAGACATGAAATTCAGAAATGAGATACAGCATATTGTTCTGAAAGAATGACGAAATCATAGTTGCGCAGAAATGAATACAATGCATACAGTATGGAATCAAACAAAAAAAGGCTTTATTGAACTCATAGTATCGTTACACATGATTGTCTGTCCAAGATGAAGAACAGCAAGCAGATGTTCCTTACTATGGGATATGCCCTCCCCTTACTGCAATGGTTGCTTCGCACCGTCTCCCCATAGCACCAGATTGTCCAACAGTTCTTGAGGTAAGAGCGCCTATTCCTCAATCAGCATCTATTTAAGTTGTCGGGTGTTGCCAGGAGGATGTAATCGTGCCACAAGGCGTCTCCCCAAAGCATCTCACACATGTTCTATCGGATTTAAATCAGGGGAGCAAGCCGGCCAATCCATTCGAGTAATATCTTCACTTTCCAGGAGCTCCTCAACAGCATGAGTCCTGTGTGGCTGTGTATTATCATCCATAAAAACGAAGTCTGATCCAATGGCACCTCAGAACAGACGCACATGGGGAAGGATCACCTCCTGACAATAGCGATCTCCAGTTACAGAACCTCTGTCGAAAACGTGGAGCTCAGTCCGCCCGTTCATCATAATGCCTCCCCAGACGACAACTCCAGGACCACCGAAACGGTCTCTTTCCGTGATGTTACAAGCGATTCCCAACGCCAGTTGATTTGAAGAGAGGTCGGGACACGGTTTCATCCCAGTGTAGTTACGAAATATTAACTTTTGGCGTGTATTTAATATTTTTACTCAATCTATTGTGTCATTCTTGGCGAGTTATTTGGTGATTAATTCTTGGTATGAGGCTAATAATATCTGAAAAACCGAATTTGTGTTTTAGACGTGCTATTGAAGCAAAACATTTGAATCAAAACTGCACTTATAGTCAATCACAAAATCCCATATTAAATTTGATATATTTAAGCCATCGCATTTTTAAATTATCGAAGTTTATATATTTCTGAAAGTACAGACTGACAGACAACCAACCTGCTGTTGTATTTGGCTCAAAATTTTACAAGTGTCTAGACTACAGATCTTGAATCTGTGCACCGAATTTTAGCTATCTAACTCTCATTGTTTTGTAATTATTGTGTTAATTATATTCGACCAAACGGATAGATGAATTTCCTCTGAACAGATTTTACTCAAATTTGATGAAAGTTTACATATTTGAGCAAAGACCGTATACTAAATTTCACCCATCTAGTTGAAAGCGTTTTTGAGTTTTCTTTATCACAGACTGACAGAGGACATTTCCCAAACATGTGTTTTTCCAATTCAGGGAGGTCTAAAATGCTGAGATTCTTCCAAATCTCAAATTCAAATTTTTTTTAACGATTACTATACTTTCTGTACACTACATATCCGAGAAAGTAAAAATGCTAGATCGTAAGAAAGATCCATATTTCGTAGCTGTTATGCGCCAATACCATGGACAGTGTATCATGGAAAGATAGAGGAATAAGACAATTTATGAAGATAATGCAGAAACGCTTCGAGAAGAACACTTCTGCTGGCTTTCAGTGAATTTTATGGGTAGGAATGGAAAGATGTCTTTGACCTCACAGAAAGAATATAAGAAACATATTTATTTCAAATTTAGCGTTTTGAAAAAGTTTTGTAATGTTAACTCAAAATAAAATGATAAAGTTTTAGAAAATCAGATTTTAAAATGATAATCTTTATACGCTGATATACTATTGAATTGGCGAGAAAGATAGTTTCGGTTATAAAACAAGGCTCAATTTTTTTTTCTATGCGAAAAATGAAAATCAATAAAACATCGTCCATTCGGTTTGATGACTTTTTGGGATTTTTCTGGTAACTTCAAAATTTAGCTTATTTATGACTTATTGTCCTTATCAACAAAAAACTAAACAACGAGTGATTTGAGGTCGTCGTTATAATTTTAATTTTTATCATTAAAATGATTTTGTAAACTAATGATCATCCGATGGTGAAAGGTCGGGGTTATTGATATGGTTTTTCTTGGTTTATCACACCTGGGTCATCATATTTTCGATTAATGTTATTGTAAACCATTCATCATTCATCACCCATTACAATTCATTCGCTTTCTCATACCCGCTAATATACATATGAACAAACACACCCCCATGGCCAAATTTGGCCAAAAATATAAGACATACTACAATTCCGTTGATACCAAATTTTGTGGGGGTTTTATGTGTGTGTGGTATCGTACTCATATTCATATACGAAATGACGGATATCACCTACATTTTGATGAAAGTCCACAAATTTGATGTTTGGATATCATACCAAATCTGATTAATCTAGTTCAATGCATTTTTGAGCCATTGTGTTCACAGACAAGAGCACACACAATTTTAGAAATGTGTTTTGGGATACAAAGAAATCTAAAGGGATTCATCCGAAATCTCGAGCAATTTTCAATAAAAAAAATATTTATGAATTTGATGCTGGAAGAATATATCAAATTTCATCTTTCTAACTTCAATGTGTTTTTGAGTTATCAGAGACAAATATCATTCTAAAAATATATTTTGGGGGTTCAAGGAGATCAAAAATGTGGAGATGCATTCAAAAGCTCAAGAAATTTTCAATTAAAATCGATGCATTCTAGATCTTTTCATTCTAGATCAATGTGCTTTTGAATTATCCTATTCATAAACGGATATCATTCTAAAAATGTGTTTTTCGGACTCGCGGATGTTTAAAAACGCTCAGCTTTATTCGAAATCTTGTACTGGAATTTTTTCCTGATTAACGTCCGTTGACTCTCCATGCTTCGTATACGACCATCTAAAATTGGTTTAGTAAAAATAGGAAATGTTTATTATTTTCTTTGATTTATTTGATTGAGGTCATATTTTATAACCGATGATGGACTCCATAGTTATATAAATAGATAAATAACGAATCTCGACTATAATTAGAGTGTGAACAGACTTCATTTTTTTGGAAACTGGAATTAAAATTCTTTTTATTACCACTTTAAATGCATAAAAGGTAATGAAAATAAAATAATGTATTTCGATAAAAGACATGTAGTTTTTTTTTCATTTTGTTTTATGATTTAAAAAATACAAGCGTGAAACTCATCCAAACATGCGATTTCGTTTCGGTTTCGCGAGATTTCCAGCCAATAACTTTAAACCCTTACGAAATAGTTTAAAATTAAAAGATACCAAATTTATAGTCAGAAAAAACGAAACTTTAAAAAAGACGAAAGTTTATAAATATTCTTTATTTTTATACTTTTATACTTTTGTAGATCTTTGCTCATTAGTCATATTACTTTGCATAAAATTGCACATAGGGGAAAAAAAACACACACACAAGTATTTGCAACTGTTTGCATTTATCAGCATTTATTTACAAAGTCTTCGTATATTCCTTTAATCAATAAATTTTTTGTTACTTTTAGCATGAATCGATTAAATCGCATATATAATCTTCGATGCATGCGTTCTTGATTTTGGAAAACATTATGGTATCTATTAATTAACGGTGAAGGATTGGCGACTCGTTAGCGAAAACAATTTCCTAAAAAATTACAATTTTCTTCCTCTAAACTTTGATTTAAAAAAATATATTTGTAAACAGCCTAATCAGATGCTCATTTTCTTCTCGTAAATTTAAAGCGCTCTCATAGGGTTGCAATATCAATTTGTTTTTGGTGCTACATTTGGCGAGTTTTGGCTCTTTCATCGTTAGTTAATAAGTACCAACATTGCTTATTTTGAAGGCAAAAAAAAAAAAAAGGAATGTGATATCATAGTACAACATACTAACATGTAATTGGTGGTCATACATTCTCAGATGTTTACGAAATGAACAGACAAGTTTTAACTTGTTGGCTAGATAACTGAGAAATATTGGCCAAATTAGATTTAAAAAAAAAGAAAGATAGATAGATGGCTATAATAGATGATACATTAGAATTACAGGCTGGATTAACTAGTTAATTTAAAATTACTTTTAGATTGATAAATACTTGAAACTGAAAGCAAGATTAGCTAGATACCCAAGAAATATTGGCTAGATTATCTAGATGATCTAGAATTATAGGCCTGTTGCAGAATTAACTAAATATTTGAAACTGATTAGCAAAATGCTAGATACCCTAAAAATGTTAGTCAGATTATTTAGATAATTTGAGGTTATATGCTAGATTAGATTAATAGTTTAGAATTATTGGTCAGAATAGCAAGACAGTTTTGAGTTACTCACATGAAATTAACTACATAAGTTATAATTTTCTTCCAGATTAACTAATGTCAATAGTGTTTCGAAGATTCGATAGATGGTTTAGAATTGCAGGTCAGATTAGCTTAGGTAGCCTAGATTAGCTTACATTAGCTAGTCAGATTAGGTTACAGACTAGATTAGCTAGATCGTTTAAAGTTGCTAACTAGATTAGTTAGTTTGCTTAGAATTAGGGTTCATAAAAGTTCGACAGTTTCAAATCCCTCTCACGAAATTACTTTAATAAGTTAGAATTTCCGTCCAGATTAACTAGATAGTGAATAATTTTTCGAAGCTTAGCTAGACAACTTAGAATTGCGAGTCATATTAGCTAGATAATTTAGAGTTATTAACTAGGTTAGCTCAATAGTTTAAAGTTATTAATTAGATTAGCTAGACAACTTTGAATAAATCGTGAGTTTAGCTAAAGAGATCAGCAAGCATATCTCCATTCTCAGACTAATTCATATAACGATACTACTTGATTTCTACAGCGATTGCATAAATCGCCAAATCATGTAAAAAACAGCCAAAAGTAGCCAAACTATGAGCAATCATAAAAACTAAATGCAAGTAATTCTGGCGTTTTTCTGGCTTCTTTTTAATAGCGGTCGCCGTGGAAATCAAGATGTACCCATTTAACTTCTCCTGTGAAACATACTTCGCTGCAGACAAACTTTCAAGCACAGAAAAGCATTTTGATACTTCACAACAATATAAGTAGCTGACAATTACAAATCAGTTCTTTAATTCATTTCTCATTTATTATGTCATAGATCTTTAAAAAGAACATAATGTAAGAATCCTTCCTCATAATTAAAAGCTTTTAAGTTTTGAATAATCTTTTCTATTACCTGTTTTCAAACAGTAGTGTACCTGCATAACATTTTAACAATATCACCCATCCAGACAGTCGTCTACCATGTCCTTTCAAGCTACCTGCATTGTTTCCACAAGGTAATTCGAAGATGTGTTTAGCCACTTTTTGTAACAAAAGAAAGAAACAGTCCCATAAATACTTCCTTATTCTTTTAAGCAAAGGAAAAAAAAATGAAAAAAGCAAACCAACCAAAGATCCAATACAGAAGTAATGACCCGCCATTCATTTTTGTCACAATAAAAGCGAAAAATAAACGATGAACTGGCTGACTAGCTGCGAGCCTTGAGCTCGCTTTACAGTTACTAACTTTTTTTTTCTTTTTTACCCACGCCGATATTGGACAATGATTCGACCCTGGACGGAAGTTATAAAAAGTCATTTACCTGGGATTAGAAAGTCATTCGGGCTCCGATGGGTTTCTCCACGCCTTTTTCTATTGACTTGATAAAATTCAGTTTTTTTTAACCAAGTGTTTACTTTCTTTTCATTAAATTAAATGAGGAATTTTAAAGCTTTTATCAAAAGCAAAACCATTAAATTACGCCTCTTTTACCTTCAATATAAAGAAGGCAATGAAATTTATTTTCATTCAAATTCAATTTTCGCAATCCTTTTTTTTTTCTTATCATTTTAAATCCATTGTTATTCTTCCTAAGGATAAATTTTATAAACCTTTTGTAAGCAGCAGAGCAGAATTCAAAACGTATTTCTTTCGAAGACTTCATAATGCTTCTTCTGTTGTAGTTTATAGTAGCAGGTGGTGAATTATCCTTATGGCTGATTAATTTGAATTTCGTGGGATGATTCGTCCATGATTTTAATTCTGGTTTTGTCATTAAACAAAACATTTCTTTTTTCAAATTACTTGCCTTATGAGATTCAGTTAAATCAACCTTTATAATTGCCTCGATATGTTGTGAATTATCCCCAGAAGTACAGATGTAATTCTTGCTGTGATCA
>JAPMOR010123539.1:273965-295533 GCA_026543865.1 Argiope aurantia
GATCATCTGCCAAAATGTGCGTTCCCAATTACCCCCCAGAGATTATGAGGGTAATTGGGACATCACAATTTGGCAGTTGATCACAACAAGAAATTGATTTGAAGAGAATGCATTCGAAATAATAATAAACTATTGATAACTGCCAGATAATTTATTTTATTGCCTTTTTCTGATTACGCCAAAATATATTTATTGCATTTGTTCAATAAAAATATATTCTATTTCAAAGAGTATTGCATATAACTATTTAAAAATTTCAATTTAGAAAATTTTTCAATAATTATACCTCCAGTTTTCTCACTTATATCTCCAGTTTTCTCTTTTTTCAAATTACTTAATTTATTACTTTACAAGATTCAGTTATCTTTATAATTTACAATCTTTATACCTTATTATCTTATATTATACAACATTTATAATTGCCTCGATAAGTTTTGAATTTGTGTCTTGCACGGAAAATTCAGAAATGAATTTTTATGTAAACAAAAATGACTATTATGAGAACGAGAAAGAAATACCCCAGACTAGAAATGCAACTTAAAATGAGTGAGAAATAATAATTCAATTTAGTAGTAAAATGTAGAGCTCCTATATCAAGCAAAATCCAGTTCATTTTCCACTTCACATTTATGCTGTGTGAAAAAAAAAATTCATTTAGCTATAAGATTATTTGTATAGATTTTATCTGACTGTCAGAAATCACACATCATCATAAACCATCAAAATAAAATTTTATTCAATCAAATCATTACTCTTTAAACGTGACATGCAATTGTACCCTTTATTTTCCCAGATGTGCAGAAAATGAACATTAATTCTAGTACCTTCAACAAAGACGATAAAGATGCATATTTGTTGAAAAATCAACAAGGATTCCACTTGATTATTTACTCCATCTCCACAGTCACCGTTTCTTATTGAAAAGAGACAAAATCATCATCTTCAGATTAGTCCCTCAGTATTTAATTTTCTTCTTCTTCAACGTCAAGTCTCAAATCAACGTCTGTATGGTATAAAGATAACTCAAAAATGCTTTGAGCTAGGCGGATGAAATTTGTAAATTAAAATGGAATTGGTATTAGATGGAATGGAATGTGAAACTTAAATGGTGTCATACTTAAAAAGTAATGTAATGTAGATCATATGGTAGATTCTTCAAGCATGTCAGTTGCTAATTTGGCATAAAATAATATAGGAGGAATGAGAAATTACTTTCCTAGATTTAATACCACTTATTATCATATCACAAATTATTCCGAATGCATGAAAAGTGTGTGTCCGAATCTTTATTACTAATAAAAATGAATGCATATCTATCCGTGTGTTTGCTAGTGCTCTACAGGATAGACCATTTAGCCTATAGCTACGAAATTTGGCACATGTATACATTGGATGATGAAAATGCGCACGACGGATCGACTTTTAAAAAAATAATTAAATTTTAATTTTTAAAAATTAAACTAAATTTTGATGTATCCGAAAATGGTACTGCACAAAAATTACTTTTACACCGTTTAAAAGACCAAAAATTTATGTTTCCATTGATATTAATTTAGTTACTGTTGTAGCAGTTGCATTACACTTAACTTCTCTTTTTGGATACTAGATGGCGATACCTGATTAGGCCATCCCATATGTCATCCCATAATGCATTGCGATTGTAATTCGAAGGAGATGTGACTCTGAACTGTGAAGCACGCGCGTGAATGTCTTGTCTTTGTGTTTGTAATTGTTTAGTGTGTGAATGTGATTATTAAAGAAGTGTTTCCTACAACATTTGTCCTGTTGCTTCCTGCACAGATCATAATAATCTACATTCCACCACACTGTAAAATTCTTTATTCTATTTTCAATTAATTAGGAAATATATTTCACGATAATATTTTTATTCTTGTGAATGAAACAGAAATAGTTTTCATTGTTTCATCAATTATTTGATTACGGGATTTTCTTCAGTTGTTGAAAACTAAAGAAGAATCCTGTTTAATGTACGTGTAGTTTAAAAAACGGATAAAGGAGTGCAGTTACAATATCACGAAAGTTAGAAGAGACATGAAAGAGCCATTTAAGTTTCTTTATAAATATAATAAAACTCATCTCCATTAGAAAGGTGCGTATACTTAATAAACAAATCATATATAAGTCCATTAAATTATCTAACAATTTGACGGAATCATAGGCATGAAATTGCTTTAAAACAATCTAATTGAAATTCAATATAACCAATGTCACAGGCAAATCATTTGGTCGCAAAAGGCAGCTAGTAAAGAATAATCTTTAAACTAATTATATTTAAGCAAAGAGCGACAAAAAGTAATGAAGCATAACCTGTGGTTTTCTATCAACAATAGCAGAAGCATTTAAAAAAAAAGAGAAAATTAATTACAACAAACAAATTTCTAAAAGTACTCCCATTGTAAACAAAGCCTAAATATTTTTGACATACTGTTGTTTCATTATATTGTTTAACTCAATAGGTTTTCGCTTTAGAAAGTTGTTTATTAAAGTTGTGATAAATAATTATGACTATGGATTCCATTTTACTGAATGCCTTCATATCGTATTTTAATGTTCCTTCTAGTATCCTCCTCTGGTCTGGGAATGATCTCTGATACGCGGAACGGAATGGCCATAAAAAGAAACAGTATGTTATTTTCCCAGTAATTATCCACATCATTAAGAGAGAAGGCGAATTACTGTACTTGAGTTGGAATAGCTTAAAATAATGACTATTAATCTTCTTGTATTTCAATGATTCGATATTCGTGTGATGATAATAATGCAAATCTATTCATGTATAATTATTTGTATTTATATGAGTATAATTCTAATGCAATCAAATAGTTAATTATTGTAAATCGTTAATGTAAATTGTTAATAATAATTGTAATGCAACTGCAATCGGAAAATTACTTGATTTAAATAAGTATTCATATTTTATGCTGAAGGAATCGGTAAATATTTTGCTGAAAAAAAAAAAAAACTTTGTGTCAAAAGTTTTATAAAGTTTCCAATTCAATTTAGTCCTATCTGTTAAAATGTTCATTCTTTGGAAGATTAATGTGATGCTTATAAATTGAAATAAAAAAGTATAACCAATTAGCTACACGATGCACTGTAGAATTAATTCCAATAAAATCTCTTATGTGTAATGTGATATACATGCTTTCTTCAATGAAGTATTTTTGAACATCTAATTATGATAGATATTAAAGCCGTATTATTTTCCCAGCTTATCACACCTATTCTTCTGGGGTCATCTATCTTCTAACTACGTGCTGTCTTTCGCGTTTCTATAATTCATCTTCTTATTCTTCATGCGAAGTACACATATATTATGGCCTGAATAGCCTGGGTGGTACTGTTGGATTCGCATCCCTTGAGTTGTGAGTGCGAACCCGCCAGCCGAAGACTCTCCGTGTGTGGTGGTGGCTGGCGCACGTATAAATGTGTCGTGTTCACGAAGTCCTCCATATCGAGAGTAATACCACTGGGGGTACTGGATTAGAGGTGATCGTTCTCGAGTTCAGGTCTAAATTACGATCTGTGGTTGAATGAATGAATTGCATGAATGAAGTCCGTCCCGTTAAAAGGGTTGTGAATGCGTAGGTAGCAAAATCGTATTCTTGGCCCTAGATGGCGCTACTGAAAAACAAGAGACTTAAAAATTTCGGCTTGATTCGCTAAATAGTAATAGCGGACTTGTCTATGACAAATGCCATCAGAAACAACAACACACATATATTAAGCAGAATAATTTTTCTTTAACTTCAATAATGAAAAAAATCAGAAGCATAAATATTTGTTGGAACAATTAAAATGATTTGAATTTCTCTGTAAGAATGTAAAGCATTGTTAAGAAATATGTAAAAAAAATATTTTTTAAAATTTTAAATCGATTCTAGTGTAGATTTGGATGCCCCTTCGATTGGCGACACATTTCAGCGATGAAGCACTACTTCTGGTTTCCATAATGTTTTGTTTTCATTGACATTACTGTTGGGTTACCGACCGAAAATTCCCTTTGCGCCGATCTTGGCTTCAAAAAAAATCGGGCAAAAAAAAAAAAATCAAGTGGCACCCAATTGTAAACTATTACCTTTAAATCTATGAAAAATGTTTTACAACAATAAACGGATATTATTAATATGTATATATAATTTTAAAATGACGCAAAATTTGTTTTTGCATATTATCATGTTTGGAAGTATACCAATAAATGTGAAAAAAAGACTAAAGATCTCAAAAAGTAAACAAATAAAGAAGTGTCATTTGCTATATGAAGTATTATTTGCAAAGATGTCATATTTTTGTTTGAAAATTCGAAAATCATCAGAGCAATATTTTCCCCTGCAGAAAGGCATATGATATTTGCTACTAAAAATTATCTACTTGTTTTCAGAATATTATTTGGTAATTAAAATAAAGCCGTATATTTCCTGCTTTGAAACAGTTGCAAAGCTCATGCTCATTTTAGTTAAGCTTTTAAAATTTTAACGAACAAGCAACTAAAGATATGCTTTAATTTTACAAAATTTTTATCACAAGATTTAGTTTCACACTTTTCATATAGATGGCAGCACGAAAAAGATATTCATTCACTTTAGAATTTTCTTAAGAAAATTTAAGTTTAATTTATATTATTTTCATATTTAGAATTCAATATATTAGAAATTTCAATATCTCATAAAAAAATAAAAAAATTGAAAATTCAAAAAGTAAATAAATAGATTCGCATGTAAATTCAAAGATTGTTCGCCCTTTTTTAAAGCATTTTAAATGGAATAATTAAACAGCGTTTTAAAATCGTTTTTTAAAATTTTTTCTGTAAATATTTAAGCATATTTTAAATTATCGTCTGTTAATACCATTCTTTTCTATTTCAAAATAGTGTTTGTAAATAAATAAATGATTGAAGTCTTATTTCTGTTTTTTCTGAGAAATATTTAATGTCATAACTCAAGAATGTTGTGAAAGACATTAAATTGGTCTATTTAATGTCATACTAAAAATTTTTGTACACATCAAAGGTGATAATTGGAAAAGAAAATACAAAACATGAAAATAAAAAATTAAGAAAAAGTATTTATAAAAGAAATACTAAAATATTCGCTGAATGCCATGATGATATAGAAATTGTTATTTCGAATTAGTGTTTTTTTTTTCATCTTTGAAGTTTTGTAAGTTTTTCCTTCGAATTAAAAAATGTTCTTTTAATTGTGTTAACATTAATGTTAATTAATAATTAATAATTAACATTAATATTAATTAACATTAATATTAATTAACATTAATGTTAATTAATAATTAATAATTAACATTAATGTTAATTAATAATTAACATTAATGTTCTTTAATGTAAAAGTTAAAGGGACTTCTTAAAACTTTTTACAGAAAGAAATGATTTACTTCATTCTGAATATCAGTTACCAGTGGAATGGAAAAGTAGTCTATTTCTGAGAAGAGGGCCCAGATATTACAATTTAAAATACGATGAAAAGAAAGGTAAGAAAGAAAAATATTTAACACGTTGAATAAATTCGATTTTACCCATTTTTTAGGTACCTGTTAATATTCAGGCATTAGGCGACAAATCTTCAACACAATTAACAACACCGCCAACTAAAGTGCTCCCGCGATAAATCTCAAAAAATGAAACCATGACGCAATCAACCATCTTGGTGAAAAATCTTGACTCTTGCGTAAAAAAAGAGCTTGATGTAATTTGTAAATCGCCGAATAAATTAGAATAAATGAATATGAGCATACACCATTTTCCACTTCTGTCTTGTCGCCTTTGGTGATCAGTTAATTTTGCGTAGATATTGGTTAGATTTAATTTCTTTTCAATCATTTAGATTTAAATTCATGCGCATAAAATGTAAAATAAAACTGATAAACTGTCAGAGATAAAAAAATATTTAAAATGTCCAACATTGCGCATATGAATTATCGATTGGTATGTTCAATTGCGCATATGAATCTACTTATAGAGAGATGAGTTCCATCTCATCTAGTAAAAATGTAAATATCCAGCCATCTATCTTTCAGCTAACTTTCAGGATATTGTCACTTCACTTTTTTTGTTCGTCTTATATATTTCTCAGACATTAAACAGAATCTTTCTTTTTTAATTTTCAACAATGAAAAAAAAAATCACGCTATAAAACATTTGACGAAACCATGAAAATAGGTGGTGAATTTAGTATTGCGGACTTTTTTAGTATTATATAAATAATAGTAAAAGTTTTTAGTAAATATAAATATACGATATTTTAGATGAAACTGCTTTATTTTTAATCTGATATTAAAAGGCATTTTATTACTTTCTAATTGAAGTATAAAAATAGAAATGATTAAATTGTTATTAAAAAATTCGCGATTTAAATTATTAATAAAAACAAAGTATCACAAAAAAATTCGAAATCGAGATTTTGACATATCTCCATGTTTCAGTTTAGTTATATTAACGTCCCGTTTGAAGCAACACTAGGGCTATTTCGGGACGGACCTCGTAATTTTGAACCACGGTCAGATGACGAGGACGACACCTGAGCTGGCACCCCCTCTCCACTCCACACCAGCGGGAGGACGTTTGGTCAGGACGGATTCAACGTGTAACAGACCCCCTTACGCGACGGTTCTTCGGTGGAATCGGGTCTCGAACCTGCAATCCTCCGGTTCCGACGCCGAGACCTTACCACCAGGTCACCTCGGCTTATATCCATGTTTCAGACCTCTTCGAGTCCGAAAAAAAATGCACTATGCCTGCCTTTCTGTTAGCATTATGACTCAAAAACGCTTTGAGCTAGAAGGATAAAATCAGATATGTAGTTTTTACTTCAGATTAGTAGATTTAATAGCTTTCTATCAAATTTTGAACGAAATCTGTTCTCAGACATTCTGTTTTACTCTGACAGTTCTGTGTCAGAGTAAAATAAACACAATACTCCTAAACGAAAAGAACTAGATGGATAAAATATGGTTCATATATTTAACATCTAAAGATGCATATCCAATTTGAAACCTAATCCGCCCATCTGGAGCAGACATTTTGTTGGTCAGTACTTTCACATGAATATAAACACAATAATTCAAAAATACAATAACTTAGATAAATAAAATATGATATACAATTTTAGGATCTAAAGTGCTTGATTATCAAATTCAGAGTGAAATCTAAGTCATTTGTCTATCTGTTTTTTCGCATATATGTAAATATGATAGCTCAAAAAGGCAATAATTTAAATTAATAAAGTTTGATACGTGATATTGTTACTAAAATTGCAATTCTGTATTAAATTTTCGTTTCATTCGTCCGATAAAAGAACACCCAAACAGCATATTCGGTTTTCTTTGATGTACTACAAAGTCCATAAATTTCAAACATCTGACTCTTAAAATTAAAATTTGAACTCTCTTGACGTTCTCGGTCTCCGCCAATGTCAACAGTTTCATGCGGAACAATTTGATAGCAAAATTGGTGTTTAGTTATATTAGCGTCACGTTTTAAAACAACATTAAGGCTATTTTGGGACGGACCTCGTAATTTTGAACCACGGTCAGATGACGAGGATAACACCTGAGCTGGCACCCCTCTCTCCAAGCTTTCAGGCCACATCAGCAGGAGGATGTTTGGCCCTCCTTTTGATTTAACGTGCACCAGGCCCGCTTGCACGACGGATCTTCGGTGGAATCGGTTTTTGAACTGGAAGTCCTCCGGTTACGAGATCTTACCACCATACCACCACGGGCAGTTAAATTGGCGATAAAGTGTTCCATAAATAATTTGCTGCATGCTCTATAAAAAAGGTATTATTTTTATTTTCTTTGCATAAAATTGTGGACCTTGGCCAAGGTTGTAAATGACAAAAGTGCATAGCATTTTATTTTTTGAGTCTCATACATGAGCGTTTTATGCTTGGTAGTGTAGTAAGGAAAGCCGAATATAGATTCTGGGCATCTTTCTTTCGATCGATTGAAATCAAAATTTGACACAAAGCAAAGATGTTAGAAGTAAAATAAAGAATTTTAAACCCCAAACCCTACCATTATCTATTTTCCATAATATTCAAAAATATCATACCAATACCAAATTTATTCTATTCAATTCCTTGAGTTTTTGAGTTAGCACATTGACTTGCACACAAAAGTATAAACCGACAGAAATGAGGCTTTTTATAGAATTGGTCAAATTTTTATTTAAGATACAAAAACAGTATACTAAATTTTGTTCATATATATCATTGCATGTTTGAGTTACAGGTATACGAAAGTAGGGTCTCGGAGATATTCAATCTCTTGACGGATTTGATTCAAAATCTGATACGGATATATACTTTTGATGTTGAATCTGTGGATAAAATTTTATTAATATTAATTACTTTTATATTATCGTATTAACTTACATTTCAACATCAGGACAAACACATCTTTTTGAACAGATTTCGTTCAAAATTTGATAAAAATCTACAAATTTGATATATAAAAACATCGTATCAAATTTCACCTGTCAAATCCAAGGCGTTTTTGTGTTATCGTGTTCACAGAGACATATACTTCCAAAAATGAGTTAATTGGATTCTGGGAAGTATAAAAAATAGATTCGTCAAAAAAATCGTATTTTTTTTTATGATTACAATATCTTCTCTTTGCCTATTTTGCATACGAGAAATTATATATAATTTAGCCCATATTATAAAATGCTCTCTTATTTCCTGATCCAATTCCACTTTTTAAAAATTTAATTAATGCTATACGCGCTCTATGAAACTGCAAGTTTCTGCATTTTCTCACACTCCGAGTGAAGGAATAAAAATGCTAATGCTTGAAACATTCTTTTAAGGATACCCAAATTTCCCTATCCTAAATCGACGCATGGGAATGGAATCCCTATCAAAATCTCATAGTAAAACCCATTGAAGGGAAAAATGTTGATCTCTTTTACTCTTCTGCTCTTGTATCCCGATGTAAACTGACATACCTTTAATGAGAGTTTCTTGTACAAATTACGCCTCCCCTTATAAAAAAAGTGAAGTTTTAAAATTTCAACAGTTTCTTTTATTCAGCCACTCGACTGCTAAAAAATATGTTTACATTTTATATATTGTATTCGATATATATATATTGTATACGAAAAAGTTTCTGTAAATGAGTTTTGTATACGCAATATTGAAGGCTGAAGGCGCATAATTTTAATTTCATCTCTTTGTTACTAGGTATATACAGAAAAAGAGACGAATCTGGATGGTCTAAGTGGGGAAGATGGGATTGTCCGGTTACTTGTGGTGGTGGCATCGCCGAAAGAATACGATTCTGCAGAGTTAGTGGACACTGTGACGGCCCCAGGATCGAACGTAGGAAATGTGCGGAGAACCCTTGTCCAGAGGGCGCTCCTCCATTCATGATCGATGAGGCAAAGAGGCAAATCTCTTACAGTACCAGAAGCTTCCAGGTGAGTTTTGATTTTTAGACAGAATAAAATTTTTATGGATTCAAACTTATTGGCTTAGTCATTCCGACAAAAATTATTCAGAGGACTTCAGGAACTAACTAATGGTTAAGAGTGGAAGAATGGTTAAGAATTTAAAACAACAATAAAAATGCGACCTAAAGGATTGGTGCCCTCAAACATTTTCTTATTTAAATGTCTTTGTTGGTTTGGTTTGGTTATATTAACGTCCCGTTTTGAAGCAACACTAGGGCTATTTTGGGACGGACCTCGTCATTTTGAACCACGGTCAGATGACGAGGACGACACCTGAGCTGGCACCCCCCTCTCCACACCACACCAGCGGGAGGACGTTTGGTCAGGACGGATTTAACGTGCAACTGACCCCCTTACACGACGGTTCTTCGGGGGAATCGGGTCACGAACCTGAAACCCTCCGGTTCCGAAGCCGAGACCTTACCACCAGGCCACCGCGGCCCTTAAATGCCTTTGTGTATTTCGGCGGGAAGACAAAAGCATCTGTGACAAAAGAAGTATGACCTGATGTTTTTTTTCATAGAATCGCCAACGACGTGCCACACGAGTCAATAGATAATTGCCACATAAGTAAATATCATCCTTGCGACCCGTTGACTGAGATTGTGTGCTGGATCACAGCTTGCAGGAGCACAGAATTAGGTTGAAAATTAATTTATTCGCAGGATATAAATTGTTTCAGATTTCTATAGGTTTGTGTGGCCTCGCTGCGGGTAACAGTGGAATGTTTTGACATGCGCACTTATAAATTTCTTGCCAGGACAAGTAGTTTTAGTTCAGCATTTATAAATATGTCTCACGTGTCAAAAACTTGTTTAAAATATCAAATGGTCATCTTAATGAAGTATTTGGTACATTAGAGGTAGATCTTATTTATCTTTTCAGGAAGTATATGGTGCAAGAAGTCCAATAAGCTGAATGACAATTCTTTATTCCGCAAAAAAAAAAAAAAAAAAAAAAACGACACACGGGTATCAAAACACAGTCTAAGCTTACACAAAGACATCGCTTGAAAAAGTGAACAACACGCAAATAGTATGTATTGTTGCGAATTTTTACCGGGGTTCGTTTGGATAGTGGAAGTGATATGGTGTGTAGAACGCTCAATCAGCAGACGGCAGTAGAAAATAAAACAACAACGTTTATTTACACGAAAACACACAGGACAGCACAAAAGCGACAACTATATACAGCACAGAAAGACGATTATCTTCACCCGAGACGTGTAGCATACAACAGCACACACAGCAGCATACAACCAGAATCTACTGCAGACAGTAGCGCACAGCTCAGTTCAGCACTAGCTTGACTCCGTCGCTTCCGACTACTCCGCTCCGTCGATTCCGACTTCTCTTTCGACCACCACTCCAACTTCTGACCACGACCGGCTTCTGACTTGACTTCCCTTTATTAGGTCTCAGGAGGCGGGGCTAGAAGCCTCTCAACCAATCAGGAACGTTCGAGGCGTATCTCGGTTCCTACTGGACGGATCGGGAAAATTCTCGAAGTTTCGGGTATAATCTATTTTGGCGCCAAAGTTGCCAAATTCGTCGCCAAGTCGCCAAATGGCCGCCAAGTTTGTCGCCAAGTTCTGGGACCTCCGATGTGACACACGGACTCTGTCCATTACCGATGACTTTAAAACAGTCTTTCTGATAGTGGAACAAACTATGCTGGGAAGCCGAATTGCAGGTTTGTAACAGTATTAATAAACAATAACAATCACATATTAGCGTTTTGAGTGAAGTTAGAAAGCTCTCACTCAAAACGGTACAAACACTCCAGAAAGAGAATCAACGCTGGCATGTATAACTTGCATGACAGAGAGTAGAATTTTCCAGAATGTTTCTGAACAGCTAATAGATATACTGCCAAAATTCCTGTATTTTCTAGAACCTTCCTTTTTTTTGGCCAAGTCGCCTAATAGTCATTACGCTTGCTGCAAAGGTCAGGGGTCATTGACCTGGCATCCATTCGGCATCTATTAAAATAGCTGTAAAATTTTCTTTCTTGCTATATGACAAACTGTATAGGAAAGCAATATTACAGATGTTTGCATCATTTATTTTCAGGTGCAGAAAGGCGAAAATATCCACATGGATTGTGAGGGAAACATGGAGAGAGATATCAATATAATTTTTCGCAAAGCAAAAGGAATTTGGTATCATAATGAAGAAATATTCTACCCCGAGAAAGAAAGAGTTGGATTACTAGATAATTACAAGTTGTACATCGCCAAAGCTTTGTCAAAAGACAATGGAGTGTGGTATTGCGAAACCAAGTTGGACCCCAAAGCATCAATATACACTGCTGTTTATACAGTTGCGGTTGAAAGCGACGTACCAGATTTAGAAGTGAAGGTTGGTAAGTCCTTTTCCATGCCATGTAATAATGCTCCATTGAGTAAATTCTTCAGTCTCAAACTGGTGACCGAATGGTACCACAATGCGAGTCTCTACGAAAAGTTTGAGAATTCGAAGCCAAAAGACGTTCAAGAGTTGGCGATAAAATCAAGTACTTTTGAAGACAGCGGTATTTGGATGTGCAAAGTCAAAGAGCAAGATGAGAAGTCTGGACGTATCATTAGAGAATGGGCAACTAACGTTGTCAGAGTGAATGTACTGGAGTCAGGTGGTAATACTTTTGAAGAATATAGTTTAGCCATCTCTGTTATTGCTTTGGTTTTGGTGTTTGTGTTAGGTATTGTAATTTATTACTGCATCAGGTCAAGAAGAAAACGTGCAAAGAAAAAGGTAAAAATGTTAGATGTAGAGAAAGGCTCTGCTGATAAAAAGTCACATGACCGAAGGAAAGGAAAACCTGCAGAAGGGCACCAGAAAGGAGCACCTAAGAAAATAGCGAAAAAGGAACGGGAAAAACAAGGAAAAAAGCTACCGAAGAGAAACGTAGAAGGCACAAAGAGAACCGCGAAGCAGAAAGCTAAGAAAGAAAAGAAACCCCAGACACCCAAAAGACGATGAAAACCAACTAACATAAACACGTAACTTAAACATTTTGTAATCATAGTACATATTTAAAAAAAAATACAAATGCTAAGTTATTAGTGTTCTAGATGTAACGTAATAATAAATGAATTCAAACCGCATTCCATGGATTTATTTTTAAAAGAAAATAACCACAAACCATCCAACGCTATGGCGGAAAAATTGAACATTTCGGCTAAAAGACATCACCGGCTACGGAATAACTCATCCTGTAGGAGGTAACTCCTATCATCGATAGGGGGTAGCCAACTTCATACTGTCATTTTATCTACCAGAGTGACGAGAATCAGCCACACACCTGAAACTTCTTATTTCGATATCTGAAGAGCTCTTGGTGAGATTTTGAAAGAGATTAAGAACAAGTACAACTTCCAAAAGAATTGAAGAGTTGCTTCTTCAAGCAGGTTGCTCGAAAAACATCAATTTGAGTTTTAATTCTTTCAATATTGATAAAAAATATCAGTGGTGGCGATAAGAGGGAAAAGGGTTGAAAACAACTAAAATTAATTAAATATTTTTACTTTAAAATTTTGCTGCAAATTTATATGCCTGGATGTTGTTTGAGCTCAGTCAGTCATATAACTATGATTTAATTTATTTAAAATAATTTGTTAAAATAATATATATTTATTAGATATTATTGTTATATATATTATATATTATTATTATATTTATTACAATAATTTATGATTTAATTAAAATGATAACTATGAAAGTAGTTAAAAGGGATTAAAATTCTAATTTTCCCTTTAAAAAGTGGGGAAAAGACGATCCCGTATTACTGATAGAAACCAACTGGCAAGCAGCGGGAGTAGTCTCTCGAAAACTTTCTCGCATTCTCTCTAATAAATTTATCATGCCAGTGAACGCCTTACATGGCAATGGCGTACAGTAGTTACGAAATATTAATTTCCGACAAGAATTTAGCATTTTTACTGAATCAGTCTTGTGATAAGTAAGATTTTCGAGTTTGGGAAACGTAATTTCATAATAAAAGTTACATCTTAAACGCTGCCAAGAAACCTTTTCTCATTTACAATATTTAATACTATTTTCGAATAAAAATAACAAAAACCAAATAATTAATTAGAATTTTTATGTTATTAAAAATTGTTTGTATTTTGATAGTAATGTATTTTAAAATAGCTACAATTCAAAAATGTTCAGCAATTTTAAATTGTTTGCCTAGGTTTGCTATTTTTTATTTTACTGTATTAGTACATTTTTATTTTAATTCTTGATACGCCAGAACCTCAATTCTTTAGGGATTTGAAGTCACGATAGAACAAATTTTAGGCGAAAGTAAAATTTTTTAAAAAAAAAAAAAAAAAAAAAAAAACTTTTGCAATCGAATGGTGCTTCTTCAAGACGGTGCATCATTTTGAAGCTTTATTTATTCATTTATTTAAAAAAATTTATTGTTAAAAATGCCTACAGCATTGTAAGAACATGTAGATTATTTTTTCGGAGAAATTGAACTTCAAACAAATTTATGTTTATATATATTTATTTTTCGGAGCACTAAAGAAGGTCGGTATTAAGGAGAATAACTATGTATCGAATTACTTTTCCGAGAGCAAAGGGTTAAATGCCTGATTGGAAGTGACTTGAATTGACAGAATCTAACTGGCCAGCTTTCCTTTTATTTATTCCATTTATTATTTTGGTTTATTTTTTTATTTCTTTATGCGTAATCATCCTCTGTCTTATGTAATCGATGCTTTTTTACTTTCTCGTACAAGCAGTTTAGAGAAAATATAAAAAATTCGAACTCGAGATTTTGAGGAATATTCACGTTTTAGTCCCCCCCCCCTTGAGTTCGAAAAACGCATTTTTGGAAAATGTCTGTATGTTTGTCTCTCTGTGACCAAGATAACTCAAACACGCTTTGAGTTTGGAATTTGAAATTTGGTTTGTGGTCTTTACGCCAAATTTGAAGATTTATATCAAATTTTGAATAAAATCCGTTCAAGAGAAGTCTGTCTGTCAGGTTGTTTGAATGTAATTTAACACCATAACTATAAAATGAAGAAGACTAGATTGATAAAAATCGAGGCATAGATTTAAGATCTACAGTATAGACACTTGTCAAATCCAATAACTGGTTTAATTGGCTCTCGGTCTGTGCTTTCAAAAACAAGCAAAAGCGATCATTCCAAAATGCAATAACTCAAATATATGAAATTTGGTATGGGAATTTGTGACTAAAAGTGCAGTTTTGATTCAAATTTTTGTTTCAATTGGCTTTGAAACACCTGTCTAAAATGCAAATTCATTTTTTGGATGGTTTATTGCATGCCAGGGATTAATCTCCAAGTAATTCGTCAAGGATGACACTATTGATTCAATAATAATGCTAAGTTCACGCGAAAAGTTAAAATGTCGTAACTATTGTACATCAATGCGTTCAGTGGCATGACAAGTGTATTAAAGAGTAAACGAGGACCATTTGGAGAGACCAGTACAGTTCGTTCCTTTGAGTCTATAGAAATATGTACAAAAAATCAAAATAAAATTGAAAAAAAAATCTTTATTTAAAATTTTTTATTTCTAATCTCTATTCTAAAAATTCTTCCTATTCGAAAATTTATTCTAAATTTCTATCTACAAATTGTAAAAAATATATATAATTATTCTAAAAAAATTAACATGATATGTATCAAATTTGAAACAGCATGCAGTGAAGGTTTAATGTGTTATTTTGTAATTTCATTGTTTCCAGTTTTAAGGTGTTTTTTTTTTGTCCCTTTCCTTCGAAGATCAACTCTGAATATTTTAACTGAATATAAAAATGAAAGTGCAAAATCCTTGTATCAAAATTTATTTTTCCAAATAAAAAGAGTCAAATTTCTACAGATATTTAATTTTGATATTCATATTTCCTGCGACAATCCTTTGCCTTTCCTGTAAAATAAAAGAAATATAAAATGAAATACTGGAAAAAAGTCGGAATAATTGGATAAGGTGAAAATAATATTATTCTTAGAATAAATGGGTTCGTTTTAACATGATAAACAGGTTTAATTACTTATAAGTTTTAAAAAGTTTTGGGACATAACATGGATATTATAGTAATCTATTTCATAATTAATTACTTCAGAAGACATAACATTTAATTAATTATTTTTTATGATTTCTTACTTAAAAGTTATATTTAATGTAATTTAAATGATTTATTAAAAAAATTAAAATTTTTCCTAAAAAAATGGCTTTATTTTAAAATCTATAATATGAAATTTAGGTTAGTCAAGTTTCCAATTAAATCCAATAAACATTATATTAAAGACGACGGCGTTAGTATAACATACATTTATTCTTCACAACAAGTAGATGTACAAGCATATAAGTAATTTTAGAATAACAACAAAACAAAGAGATGCCACTCAAGCTAAAGTAATTATACAAAATTGTTTGCTCGCTTGCTTGCCGCAACATCCTCCCCACCCTGGTCAACCTCCAGAGGTATGACCAGTTGAATTGGACGGGTAATATCCTTTCCTTTGACACAAAGGATGCAGGTTCGAATTCTTCCGTCCCGGCCATCGATTAATTTCACCACGAGAGCTTTCTTCCATATTTGTCGTGGTCGCAGATCTTCTTGTAATAGGACCAAGTCTCCTACTCGTACTCGTGGTGATTGCTTTATATGTACGTAAATCCAAAAGATATTCTTTGGACCATCTTTTCCAAAATGTATCCAATAAGTCTTGCTGTTGCCTGTAAATATTTGTGAGCTTGTCATTTCTAGACTCAGGTCCGGATGGGACAGTGGGCAACTTTCCTTTCGACCAGTTAGGAAATGAGCTGGGGTCAAAGCTTCTCTATCATTCTCACCACGCTCATAAATCAAAGGTCTACTGTTGAGTGAGGCTTCTATTCCCACTAATACCGTAGTTAAGGCTTCCTCATCTAGTAATGAGCGACCAAGGGATTTTCGAAGGCATCGTTTGGTTAGAGCATCAGAATTTGAAAGCAATCATGAAATTATGATTGCCAGCGGTGATGGTTTAGAACACTTGATTTCATTTAAGAGATACTTTTTTTAAAAAGACAAACAGTAAGGGTCTGGAAGGGTCTGGCAGTTTAAAAAGTATGGTGCAAATACTGTTGTCTGATACCACCTCACTAAAAAGTACCATGAACAATGAAAGATTTAAAAAATTTCAGTGTTATCTAAAAATTCTTTTATTTAGTTTAATCGCCAAATGTTCAAAAATATTGCCAATATCAATAATAATTTAAGAGTAATTAATAAAACAATGCAACTTACCTACACCTTTTGTTTACGGGCAGTCTTCAGACTTGACGCACTTGGTTCGTTTTTCGTCAAGGGGTATATACCCCTTTTTACAGGCAAGGCAGGAAATAAATTTGGCCCCAACGCAGTCAGGTTCTGGCATGAAATCGCATCTAATATCGCAGTCTCCGTATTGATAGAATGTGTGGTTGCCTTTGCAGTGGGTGTCTGGAAAAATCGCAGATTTTCATGTTGACAAGGAAATAATTTGAATTCCTTTTACTAGATGTCACAGTATAATGAATAATTAATCAAGATACCTGATAAAATTGAACAATTGTCTAAAGCGGATTGGTTAAAAGGAACCACATCGAGCTCAATTGAAAGGAAACTATTTGCCTAGCTATCAAATCAATTACAGAAAGAAATAATAATCACATTTTATCAAGAATAAATGGTATTGTTCGAATATGCTTCAGTAGGATTATTTGAAAATTATACCATTTATAAAACTGAACATCAACTTAAACAATATTGCATATAAACGGGAATCACGAGTTCTAACAAATAAATAAAATATATGTATGTTCAAAAAGTTATTAAAATAAAAAATGTTCTTAAATAATTCATTATAATATTTAAAATGTATTCAAATGTAAATCTAAATTGCCCAGTTAATTAAAAGAAGAGCCACAAAATCTGTGAAGCATAAAACCATTAAATGCGCAAATCCGTCACTAGTGAAAGATCTCGGATTACGGAGCCATAGGACTCCGGAGCGCCCAACGCCCTCTAGTTAGTATAGTGTGGAAGCTTGAAGAACGTTAAGTCAGTCCAGATGTCATCCTCGTCATTCGATTGAGTTGAAAATTTCGAAGTTTGCACAAAATAGCCCTAACTCACTCTTTTAAAATAGATGTTAATAAATAGATGTTAATTGCTTGAAAACTTTTCAATATTCCAAAACAATAATGCAAGTGTGGATGATGATGTCGTGTCCACGTTACCATGGAAGGGCAGGGGTCTTGCGTGCTCAGGGGTCTTTACCCTCAATAACTTCTGAGAGTAAAGACCCCCTGAGCACCCGAGAGCAGAAATATGATTTCACGCTCAAATGAAGATGACACTCATACCCTCGCTTTCACAACCCCTTTTTTACAGGGGGGGGGGGGATCTTTCACACACCTCACAGATAGAACATAGGATGAAGACCATCCAGGCCTGAACCAGAACTCAAACGTGGGACGCCCATGTCATGGTTCTTAGGCCAGGACGCTGTCAATAATGTAAGTAAATTTTAAATATAACAGTTCAGTATTTTAGTATATATATATACTGTATCATATATATATCATTATACAGTAAATCTCACAGTATAATGATATTTTAAAATATATTTTAAACTTAATTAATTTCGTAATTTTTAGCTTCATTCAGCCCATATTAACTTCATTTTAAAATATTCTCTTATTTCCTGATCCCATTCCACTTTTTCTATTTTATTAATGCAACAGAAAGCTCTGTAAAAATGTCTTCGTCACCGGTTTCCACGCTCCGAGTGAAGGGATAAAAAATTGCTGACCTAAACAAATTCTTTTAAAAATTCCTCTAATTTCCTTACCTAAATTTGACACATGTAGGAAATCAGTACCAAAGTCTCACAGTAAATATTCACAGAGATAAAATCTTCATTAACTTTTCCTTATTTTCGCTCTGTGTCGTTCAATATTGATGTGCTCGTCGCTTAGGTTTGTACATAAATCATGCCTCCCGGGATGAAATAAAATGAAGTTAAAACTTCAAAGTGTCTTTCATGTCTTCATGTATATATATATATATATATATATATATATATATATATATATATATATATTACAAACAAACTCACTAAAATTTTTCTTAAAAAAAGCGGCAAAATTTTCTAGTAAAGAATTTGAAAACGAGCTCGAATATCTCGCTTTGAATTGTTGAATTGGAGACTTTCAGTACTTTCTAACACTTTTTTTAAATAAGTATTCGAAATCTATACATCTTAAGAATTTTACTACTAGAAATTACAATTATTTTTATTCATAACGGACGACAATTTAAATATGCTAAAAATTATAATACAAAGATGATTATTTAAAAATTTTTGTTAATGAATAGAATGCTAAATAAACTTAGATAAAAATTTGCACAAAGGTTTCGCAGCTCTAAAAATAGTTTTCATTTGTAAATGATGTTATTTAGCAAAATATCCTTCTGTATGATACATACCAAATCACGAATTTGTATAAGGATCGATATCACAAAATTTGCAATAAAAGAGTAAAAGTTTCTTGCATTAATCTTTTTTCTATTTTTGATTTATTACTTGTAACCTTTCAATAAAAAATGCATAGATAACTTTTAAAAGAACAAGATGGTATATAATCGACTGTTTTGGACCTTAGCGAATTCAAAGTTGACCTCAAAATACTGAAAATACAAACTGAGTGACAATTAGGCTTAAACATCAGCGTGCTTAAAAAATTTATAAATTAAGTTTAATCAGGTTAAGTTAAATATTAGATGGTAAAAAAAAAAAAAAGGCTGCACTGACCTATACCATGCTGTTCTTCAAATTTCTTGTAAAACTGAAGTCTGGACTCATCGGGCGTTGAATCATTTTCCGTGGATGCCAAAGTGACCAGCAAAGCTATAGCAAAAAGGAATAGAAACACCTTCATCGTTACTAATATCTAAGAGCAGAAGATAAATGTTACTAGAAATACAGATGCGAATTTTATAATATTTCTGTGATAGAGAATAAATGTCTGATTCGAGGATTTATGAGTCGTAACGCCGTTTTTTTTTGTAAGCTTTGATTATGAAAGTGATTGTTAACGTGCATTGGACATTCTGCAGAATAGATTTTATGCTTAAAAAATTTTTGTAGATGTACGTTGCCTTGATACGTACATCGGAAATCAAACATTTCACAATTTCAACTCACTGAATAAATATTTTATAATGGAAAGGCTGTATTAATATAACATTTAAAGGTTCGACAGCCAACAAGTACAGTTTTTCATTTCTGCATCTGCGTTTCATATCAGTGCTTTGCTGTATTTTTATATTGTTACATTTATTTAATTTGATATTTTTGATGCTTGTTAGTTTCAAGTTCTTTTGAAGATGGGACATTGTAATGGAATTTTCACTCAATTCCTGGTGGGTTATAAGCCTGAAATAATGCACATGTTGTTTTCAAGGTGTCCCTGAAAACAATATAAAAAATTTAGTATTATTAGAAGCTAATGATTAATTTTAATTAAATATTGGTTCTATGTGAGAAGCGCTACCTGATAATGAATTTTAAAAAATAAATTTCGAGATCTCATAATATTTATAAATATAAAATTTAATAAAGACAAAAAGTAATTTAAAAAATTAAAATAAGCAAGTTCTTTAAAATGCGCTTTTAAAAATGTGCTAAAAGTAGGAAATAATTCTTTCATCAAAACTCTAAAAGTGGAAAGAAAATCGTAAAAATTTGAGGCTCTGAAAACAATCTTCAAAAAAAAAAAAAACAACAAAAAAAAGATTAAACACTAAAAAGTAGAAAATAATGAAAGTAATAATTTAGTGCACATAGATGCAGAAAATATTTTTTTAATCAGAAACCTAGAATAAAGGAAAAAGTAAAAGTGAAAGGCATTGAAAATTAAGCAGATTAAGTATTATAAGGAAGAAAGTTCGTAAACATAATTTAACAATTAAAATATATAATAAATGTAATTAAAATTCAAATTTACTTAGAGCTTTTTATAAACGTTGCAGACATTTACACTTTTGCTAAAAAATGTAAATGTCTGATGTATAAATTAAGAAGTGAAATCATTACATCATATATCATTATAGCATAACCAGTCATAATATTTAAACCTTTTGATAATTTTTTTTTTACCATTTGAGTTTTTTTTAATAAGTTTAGAATATAGAGTCATTCAAACATTTTGTTTCATTTTTTTAATTTCCGCCCAAAATTAAATTTTTAAAAATAAATAGTTTTTTTTAACAATATTATTGAATTGTATTTACTTATCTTTTTAGTTATTAGAAAATGTATTTTTACTGATTTAATATTCTTAAGCAAAAGCGGTCATCTGTAAAGTTGATTTCAAGATATAGGTTAAAATAGTTATTTATTAGGCATTTCTTATGTTTATTCCTTTATATGCCGTTTCAAAAAAATTGTCTTCATTTTCATTCCTATGTAAGTATTTTCTTACTCACGTGGCAAAAATGTAAATGCAGGCAGAAAATGAACAGAAGTGTGGGCAGAAATGGCGCGTGTTAGAGCTTTCACATAAGGAATACGTATTGTCTGATCAAAAATATATATACTTTTTTTATGAGTATTTTGTTTAAGCTGATCATTACTTAAACACATTTTCATAAAATTATCCGTCATAATGGAGAAGAAATGAACGATTTAATAAAAAATATCAAAAGTTTATTATATATTTTTTTGTCTATAAAATGTATATTTTTCAACCGAATTATACGAAACTTGCAAAATATATGACAATATGCAATCAATGCATAGTATTAAAATAAAAAGATACTGGAAATGATATTTAATTGGGCATGTGAGAAATGTAGAATATATTTTCTTGGTTATCCATCAGAGATTCATTAGTGAATTCCTAAAAATTCAATAGTTGAATTTGTATACTACAAATATTTTTATTTTTTAAAGATACTCTAAGTATATACTTTTAATTTTAATATAATGTATTTATCTACATGGTCACATAGTCTGTAGATTTTGTATGATCTGGTTAATAAATATATATATTATTAGGAAAAAAA
>JAPMOR010123539.1:295543-307965 GCA_026543865.1 Argiope aurantia
ACGACGCTCTTCGTTTAATAAGATGGGCAATTTAGCTTCACATTTTAGCACATTTTTAACATGTTAATGAGTTTTTATATATATTTTATTTTATTAACTTTGGGAATATGTATTTGTTTTTATTTATCTGTTATAACTCAAAGCTACCCAGTTTGTAAACAACGATCTTTGTATATACCGCCCCTTAGTGAAGAACAATAATTGAAAACTGCAAGGCTCGGGATCTAAAACGAATAGTAACTTTGAAAACTGATACAATAACACTAAGGTTTTGTCTCTATAGCGTTTTCCAAGACTGACATCCGGGGCATGCATACCCTTGTACGCCCTCTGCAATAAAGTAAATTTTTTCCACACTCTATGCGTTGCAAAAATTGCTTTTTTCGAGTTCAACTCGGATCTCCTCCTCGTTATCTGACCAAGGTTCAAAATTACGAGGCCCATCCCGAAATAGCCCTAGTGTTACTTCAAAACGGTACGTTAATATAAATAAACTTAGCTCGTCTCAGTTTACAAATATTTTGATACTCGTTGTAAAGAAAAGACGGGCAGCGCTCATAACTTGCAACTATGCATTTTTCATTTTCCTCTTACTTAATAGATGGCGCCAGCTGTCAGGCTGGTCTGAAGTTTAGTTTTCCTGCTCACCTATTTCATATGCATTACGTGAGGAATCGATTGCACAGAAGTCGAGTTTTATTTTTTTCTATATTATTTTAATCTTTTATTTACCGAATTAGTTTACCATCAATTTTTCTTTTTACATCATAAGATAAGTTTTAGTGTAAAATAAGCTGTGGGAAGATGCATTTTTTAAAAAAATTTCTGCCTCCCCCCCCCCTTCCTCTTAAAAAAATTAAACTGCTGTATCTACTGTTTGTTGTCTGAGCTTCGAATTCTGTATTCTTTTGAATACCATCCAAAAATAGCATTGAGAAAATTTTAACGATACTTTTAGATATCGCCGATTTATGAAGGATTAAGGAGATGTTTAGGGTTAGGGTGATAAATGACCTCGTATTTCAAAAGTGATAAAAAGTGGCTCCTAATGGATTAACATATTCCAACTCACTGCAATAACTTTATTTATTTATTAATTTTCTAAAAAAAACTAAACCAACAAGTACAAATATGCCTTTAAAATAGCATTAAGAAAATTTTAGCGATACTTTTAGTCATCGCCGATTTATGAAGGATTAAGGAGATGTTTAGGGTTAGGGTGATAAATGACCTCGTATTTCAAAAGTGATAAAAAGTGGCTCCTAATGGATTAACATATTCCAACTCACTGCAATAACTTTATTTATTTATTAATTTTCTAAAAAAAAACTAAACCAACAAGTACAAATATGCCTTTAAAATAGCATTAAGAAAATTTTAGCGATACTTTTAGTCATCGCCGATTTATGAAGGATTAAGGAGATGTTTTGGGTTAGGGTGATAAATGACCTCGTATTTAAAAAGTGATAAAAAGTGGCTCCTAATGGATTAACATATTCCAACTCACTGCAATAACTTTATTTATTTATTAATTTTCTAAAAAAAACCAAGCCAACAAGTACAAATATGCCTTTAAAATATCTGCAGTAAAAATTCCAAAACATGCACTCACCAAATAAGATGCTTATATATTTTAAGAGCTGATAAATAGCATCACTAATTTGAACTTATAAATATTAATTAATTAAAAATTAAGTGAAACTTTGGCATTTATTTGGCAGTGTCTTTGGAATTATTCATGAAAGATGATAGGGATCAGCATCATCTGACTTTTATTTAATGCTAAAATATTTTCCAAAATAATGTTTTCAAATGAAACATAATTTGTTGACGAATAAATTTCATTATTTATTTAAAACTTTTAATCATTCTTTTCCCACTGTTTATGTATTTTTTAAAAAATTTTCTGCTTGTATTTAATAAATCAATTTATCATTTATTGTGCAATATAATATTTTATGATAAACATATTTTAGTAAAAAAAATTGAAATATTTTTTGCCATTGCCCTTTGAGTTTTTGTTAAAAAGACGCAATTACTTTTACGAAATATTGGATACATACAGCGCGCTAGCAATTTAGAATCAATCCAATGTTGATAATAAAAAATTGACTCTATTGCATTGTTTATATTTTTCTATTGGCGGGTCAAGAAAAAGGTGACTAATTTCTCATTTATTGTGCAATATAATGTTTTGCGAAGAACATTTGGCTGTAAAAATATGAAATATTTTTTGCTATAACCCTTATAACTTTTGTTAAAAAGTCGCAGCTACTTATACCAAATATCGAATACACACCATATACTAATTAAACTTTAGCCTGTTAGGATAAGCTCATTGCTGATATTAAAAAAATTGAACAATTGCATTATATTATTATTGCGATAAGTGATTCAAAATGCATCAGCACCTTTAGAGGGTTTTAAATGAAGAAAAGTAGCAAAACAACACTATTAGAAATGAAAATTTAGCTACACCATCCAATTGCGGGGACACTTTGAGATCCTGATTAGCAAAAATTGCTCTACAACATTGTTATGATGGTATTGCGCAAAATTTTTAAAGACCATACAGAAAAATCCTAAAGATATCGTCAACATTTTGTACTAATAGGGACTTAGGAATCGAGATTACCATACTTTTAGACGTGGAAATCGAAATGTATTTTAGAAAAATTTATTACTTCTTAAAAGTCATAAAATATTTTTAAAAAATATATACAATTTTCTTTTTTTAGAAACCAATAGCAATTAAATGGTTGGAAGTAACTTAAACAATCAATCGAAAATCATATAATGCTTGTGTATAGTGGCATGTCATAACATGACGCTCAAATCGAAGCTAATGATTAGATCTTTTAAATCACCTCATGAACAGATAAACGAAAGATAATACAAGTGTAGTTTAGTTTAGTTATATTGCCATCCCATTTTAAAGCAACACTAGGGCTATTTTGGGACTATGAATTGAATATCTGTGGGCCACTCTCGAAATAGTGGTTTAGAAACAAAACCCATTTAAAAAATTAGAAAAAAAAAACCCCATTTAAAACAAGTGTTGCAAGAAAAATGGGTTAAAATATCTTCAAAAATTGGAGGAGACCATCAAAAATTGGTGAAATCGGTAACACGACCTTTCGAGGTCATTATAATAGTCAAAGGACATGCAACTAATATTTAAACTTTCTTTGTATGCGAGATATTACAAAAATTGCATTTGTGTATTCTTAATTTTTTGAGGCAAAAATCTGCGTATGTTTATTTAAAATGCTTCTGAAACTTTTCAATTGCGAAGTTTTTCGTTGATGGTTCTTTAATTTTACTTTAAATTAAACCATTTGTTATGAGTAAAAATAAAAACATGTTTACACTTCTCGGCAATGAGTTAATTATATTGAAAGTCGGATTAATCAAGTAAAAATAAGGTGTACTCTCAATTGTTTGAGACACTATATGTCTTCTAAAAATGTAAAGGTATAACTCAATAAGCAATGCGCAAAGGAATAAATCTTTTAAATATGAGAAAGGTTAATTTTTTTGTCGTTTGCAAACGAAACTGAAAGAAATGATTATTCTTTAAAGAATAATTTTCTCCTCATGTATTTTGTCGCGCATTATAACGGGCGCTGTACTTTTGTTTTTTGCGCTTAGCCCATATTATTAGTTTGTAATACAAAATTATTTATACAGAGGGCTGGCCTACAAAGTTCATTTTCTTTCAAGAATAGAATGCGATTAGTGGTCTAAAAGCTTCGGCTTTTCCCTTTATTTTATATTATTTGGCAAAATTTTTATCTTTCAGTGTTTTATACGTATGTAGACAGTTCAATGATTTCTTTTCTATAGAAGTACAAGAATTATTTTTATCATAAAATAATCATGATGAGCGTATGCAGCTAATTTCTTCTGATTCGGAAGTAAATGAACTTGAGATAGTGAGAATTTTCTTGAAGACTTCGATACTAGAGATTCTGATAGAAGCAAAGTTGATTTCAGACAAACAAGGCATTCTTTTCAAAAAATAATAATAATACAAAAACTGTACTGGAAAGCAACTGTGAAATATTTGTATTTTTTACATGTATTACTGTAAAGGCAACTTCCTTGTGCTCCTATAGGAAGGAGAGAAAATTCCAGGCAAAACATTATTATTTTTATTTGTAATAATTCCATTGTTTAAAGTAAAATAACAAAAACTTACAATAAATAATTTTAAATTTATCGGATCGAATTTGTGAAAGAAAATAATTGAGATTTATTCCGGTAGCAAGAATTTTTTTTTTAAAAAAAAGAGGTAAATATTGAGTTATTATTTCTGTTTTTTTTTTTTTTTTTTTTTACTTTTTTCAATTTATTTTTAACTTAACAGTAAAAGTTATTGAAGGCTAATTTTTTTGTTTTATTAACTTAAAAATTTATCCGCTTTACATTGAAATACACATAGTGTAATTTACTTTTTATGTTTCCTGATTGCTCGGCATCCAAATTTGCATATAGCATTAAATAAAGAGAACGTTTGTTATTTATAAATATTGCATTAATTAATTAAATGGGATGAAACAGATGAAGGTATAATCAATTATACTTGATAAAGTCATTACATTAAGCCATAAAATTTAGCAACATCTTTTCAACCAACTTTTCACCGGATATACAGGCTAATTAATCGGCTATCTATCAACTGAACTATATAGTCTGACATCCGCAAATGACTTTGGTTCTTAGCGCTTTTATTAAATAAGGTTGTCTAAATGAGAAATCTCGTAAAAAGGCAAATCTTGGCTAAAATTTAGTGCTTTAAAAATATAAAAACGACGCTATTTGAAGGTGTTTTAACGATTAAGAAAGGAAATCTGATGGGGTTTTGGTAACCTTTCATAAAAAAAATCCAATATGGGGAACTTTATATAATTTTTTTAAAATCTAATTCTTCCTCGATTGGAGTAATACATATAACAATAACAAAACCGCTCATTTAAAAAGATTTCATAAGAATTTTTTTTGTTTAAAATATTGTTTTTATTATCTCATATACAAATATATAGTAAGTATCGTAATCGTGAAAGAATTTGAACTCGGGATTATGAAGAATAACTACGTTTCACACCGTTATGATTTCTGAAAAAAACATTTTTGACTTTTATGTTCGCCTAACGTTTTGTGAAATGAATAAATGAAAAAAGTTCTTTGAGCTAGACAGATGAAATTTGGTATATGGACATCAGACCAACTTTGTAGATTTTTATCAAATTTTGAACGAAATACATTCAAACGATATCATTCTGTCTGGCTGCTCAATTAATTGCAAGTGAATTCAATAACATCAATTCGTAAAGAACTGAATAGACAAAATTTGGTGTACAGTTTTAGCTTCTAAAATGATATATCTTATCAAATTTTGAGCCAAATCTGTCAAATTATTGACCGTCTGTCAGTCTGTACGTTCACATGGATGTAAACTCAATAATTCATAAACGCAATGACTTACATCAATGATGTAATCTTGCATTTTATATGTAATCTTGTGATTGCAACTGAAATTTTTATTTCTCTCCGTCGGAGAAAAGGCATCCGAACTATATATTTGCACGATAGATTCTGTTAAAAATGTTATATTCTAACCAAAGATCTATATTTCGTATCTAACTTTCACCAATGCTATGCTAAGCATTCGCATTCTTTGCCCATATCCATAATTTTATGCGGGGGGGGGGTGTAGAAGAAGGATAATGCTTTTATTGAAGATTACGTGAAAAAATTTCGAAGAGACCACTCCCGTTGGTTTTATTTTTGATTTGAGTCTTTTTTATAACATTCTGGAATTAACTGCAGATAATCAAATGTTAACTGTATATTCAACGTTATTATTTAAACGAATAACTTGAAATAACTTTTGATTTTACGGTACTGGATTTTAGAAAAATTAGATATGAGTAATTCTCCTGTCATGCGAAACCGCAAACAATGGGAATCCAAGCAACATCGTTATTTATTTTTTAATAAACCAGATGCTCAAAAAATTTCCTCCAAAAAACATCTGCACTCCTATCAAATGCTGAATGCATAATTAAAGAATATGTATTTATGTAAGGAGCGGAAATGAGGCAGATGCAGTGATATCAGTTCCATAGAAGTGAGTCACACTCTTGCTGATACGAATAATCCAAGTTTCTGTTCAGTCTGCTGTTTGGCACTGTCTGCTGACAAGGATTTATTGATGCAACTTGGCGAAATCGAAGGAAAGCAGTGAGAGAGTTCCCACACCCAACGCATACCAGTAACCTCTTTGTATACCAATACAAAATGACGCATTTTGAGATTTGTAATATAATTAGTTTGAGGCTTTTTTTTGTGGGCTACAGCATTGCACACTATACGGCTCTATATTAAGAAATATTCGACAGGTTTCATAATTTTAAATTAATCAATTTGCTAATAATTTATTTTAATTTCAATCGGCGTTTTAGTAACCTTGTTAAATTACGTTTTTATTCGTTTATTTATTTATACACTGCTTGTAACATATTCATTAGCTTCCATAAGCTCCTGAACAGAAGGAAAAAATGTGTCATGCATTATTGCTATTAATTTTTTCTGCTAGGTCCGCGTACCACCTTTTGCTTAGCTTTGTATGCATATTGGTTATGTTGTAACCTATTTTAAAAAAATTGAAATTACTAATAGTCATAGTATTTGATATATTATTCACTTGAAAAGGTTGTGAACCAATGGTAAATGCAAAAATAAGTGAAAAAATTATATAAATTAAAAAACATCAGCAAGTGTGTCCTGCTGTGATTAAGATTAATACATTGTGCGATGCAAAGAATATTTGTGTTGTTTTATTGAGTGAATAAATTGTTTTATAACAAAAAACACACATATTATTTGATGTATTATACTAATTTTGAAGCTGTGAAGTGGTGATATTATATATTTCCTATTCTGTAAAAGAAGGACTTATTGAAATGCTATCATTTTTTAAAGATTTTAAAGGATATTTTATATTAAATAATCGAAATAAGTGTTTTTTCTTCATTTTTTTTATAATACGAAAAATTCCGTGTAATTAGGATTTTTATTCTCTTTAAAATCGTGCCCTCAAAGAGTTAAAAGTAGGAATTTAAAAATCTGAGATATTATAAATAAGAAATTAATTAGATTTTAATTTATTCAATAATTGTAAAAACAAATTGTAGTCCTAATATTTTATAATGCATAGGAGTTTATTTATCTTTTTTGGGCCAATAACATTTGTAAACAATCCGCCTTTTCCTGCCTTTTTGAGGGATTTGACATGGAATACGTGATTAATTATAGTGACAGTTTCATGGCAGTGAAACTACTTAGCAAGTGGTTGCGCTTAAGAGAATTTAAATATATTAATTGCACATTCTTTGCCTACCTCCCAATTCAGAAGCTCAAGGTAGCTAACTTAATTTGAAATCATCTACTAATTATCAATTTTATTAGTCTTGCTTTTGACCGATTAGATTCTAAATTAAAAAATTAGATTTAAAATTCTTCTGTATTAATACTTTGTTTCATGCTCAGGGGAGATAATACATTTATTAGGGAGTAGGCGAGAAAGTTTTGGGAGATCACACCTGCTGGTTAAATGGATTAATCACACAACCTTCTGATTTTATATCTGCTAAATTACGGAGAAATTATGATAGCTTAAGTAATTAGAACTTATGATGATAAGGCTTGACTGAGTTGATTATCCATCGATTCGTATTTTCACAAGAATGTAAAATCGACATTGTTCGTCAATGCGATTTCAAATACATAAATACATTTATTACAGAATATGCGAGAAAGTTTTGGAGAGGCCACTGCCACTATTATTTATTAACTTTAATTACTTTAATGTATAATGTATTAGGAGTAATCATTATATGAATAATCATATCAGTAGATATTGTTACGAATCTGTAATGCTGTTTCCCAGCATAGTTGGTTTCATCATCAGAAAGACCGTTTTACAGTCATCTGTATTGGACGGAGTCCGGGTGTCGCGTCGGATGTTCCAGAGGTTGGCGACAAACTTGGCGATCATTGGCGACGAATTTGTCGACTTTGGCGCCAAAATAGATTATACCCGATACATCAAGAATTTTCTCGATCCGTCCATTAGGAACCGAGATACGCCACGAAAGTTCCTGATTGGTTGAGAGGCTTCTAGCCCCGACTCCTCAGACCTATAAAAGAAGGCAGTCTACAGCTGCCGAGAGTAGTCGGAATCGACGGTGAAGAAGGAGTCTTCCAGAAATTAGCAGAGCAGCGACGGAGTCAAGCTAGTGCTGAAATAAGCTGTGCGCTACTGTCTGAAGTAGAGTCTTGTTGTGTGCACGTCTCGCGGCTAAAGATAATTGACTTCTCTATGCTGTATATAGTTGTCGTTTTTGTGCTGTCCTGTGTGTCTTCGTGTAAATAAACATCGTTGTTTTTTTCTACTACAATATGATATCATTCTGGACGAGGTGGCCTGGTGGTAAGGTCTCGGCTTGTGAGCCGGAGGGTTTTAGGTTCGAGACCCAATTCCACCAAAGAACCGTCTTCTAAGGGGGTCTGTTGCATGTTAAATCCGTCATGTCAAACGTCCTCCCGCTGGTGTGGCGTGGAGAGGGGGTTTGCCAGCTCAGGTGTCGTCCTCCTCATCTGACCGTGGTTCAAAATTACGAGGTCCATCCCAAAATAGCCCTAATGTTTCTTTACAACGGGATGTTAATATAATTAAACTAAATTAATGATATCATTCAAAATCAGGTTTTAGTTCGAGACTTACCATGCAATCTTGAATTTAATTTTTTGAAGGATTCTTTTCATATTTGAATGCATTTCTGATCAAAATATATGCTAGTACGTGATAATTTTGTATTTAACTCAACTTTTCAATTTTTTTTGATGATTTAGTGTTGGAAATGCATGCTTAATTTTCTTATTTTTCCATTATATGAGAAAAATTTCCGTAATTATATACAAATATCCGTAAACATATACAAATCGAATTATCATATTTTTGACCTCATACAATTATATTTACCACTTAAATGTGGAATCCGTGCGATATATGCATTGACATTAAATGTCACCAGGAGCATAATCTAATTATTGACTTTCAGCTGCTATCATTGATTCAGAAAGAATAAATAGCGATTGAGCCATGATATTATTTTTTCTGCATTAATGGATTTAACTAAAAAATTTCATAAAATCGCAACAATGTTTTTTTTTTTCATGACACCTACTAGGACTGATATGTAGGGCATATTTGCATACCCTTTAGCTTCAAATATCCATATGCCATTTGTCATACGAGCATCTAATTATACCTTCTAAAATCTGTTGAGTTGAAATTGAACCATTCAAATATGCTATAATTGGAGAGAAATAAAATAATCATAATTCATAAATATCTCAACTATTCTATGAATTTTGTGTTCAGTAAAAAAAAAGAGCACATTTCTGAATCGAGAGATGCCATCTAATTAGATAATAAACAAAAGATAGCAGTGAAAAGGAATACGACATTTATAGACAATATAATTATAGCTCAAATTTCGTCGAATCCGTAAATATACCAAATATACAATGAATTCTATCTTAAATAAAAGAGACAGCACAATTTCAAACCAAAGACAACATCTTATTAGTTGTTAGAAGGGGGAAATAACTAAGAAGCTAAGCACTTATATAATTTCCTTGGGATAAAATGACATCGAATAATACGAAATCGCAGGTAAGCAAGTGATAAAATTAAGAGTGCAGGTTTCTTTGAAGAAATAATCATGTCAATTATAGTGAAAACAATTTTTGATATTCGACTGCACATCCGAAATAATTATTTTAAGAATATTTTTTAATTTTTTTATAATAAATAAACGAACTTAAGTTTGAAAGCTAAGTCATTGGGATTCGTGGTATTTTCGAAAAATGAAAATGCTTGTTTGTTTTCAAAATCGTAAGTCAGTATGTCTACATTTTTTTAAATAAATGCATTTAAAATGAAAAAAAAAGAAAATGATGATTTTGAAAAACTAGCTCTCTTGTAGCTAATTTTCTGGACATAATTTTTTTTCAAAAAAAAAAAAAAAAAGGAGCATTGGTAGGTAAAATGGCTAGAAATCAATATAAAAACACTTTGTGTTAATTTTTCTTCTTATTCTAAAGTATAAAATTGAAAAAATAAATAAAAAATTAGTACAGTTCCTTAAAGCGCTATAAACAGATGGCAATCGCTATTTTGTAGACAAAACAATAATTTATTTATTTGAAATGAATCTGAACAGAAAAAAAGACGACGTTGATTGGACGGTATGTGGTATCTATTAGTGATTCCTATACTTTGGCTGACCAATCCTGATGCAGTTCGCTTTTAACTGTAAGTTCTCCACTTCTAACCATTTCATTGTGTCGTTATTTGATTAAGTTCCTAATGGAAGGTGAAAAATGAAATTCGTCTTCCGAGAATGTTCGGATTGCTTAGAATTTCCAAGTTTGTGTCGATGGTATTTACTATGCGGCGGTTGTTTGTGTAAGTGAAATTTATTACATTTATTTTTATTATTTACTGCTTAATGTTTGGAATGTTGTAAAGTAATAAAGCGCTAACATCGTATAGGGTTTTAACCTCTTAATTACTACAATTTGACATTGAAAACCTTTTGTCAACTATATAATTTATATTGAAAATATATTGATTCAGTTAAAATTCCTTTAAACATGCGAGATGATGCAGTTTCCTCGTAATTTTATTATAGAATTTAATGTTTGTAAATGACTAAAGTCAAGTTTACAAAAATTCTGGAAGACGATGATTTAGTGCAGGTAATGTTACGGAAAAATTAATAAATTGATATTTAACAGTTTTTTTACGTTTGAAGTTGGAATGTTATATTCTTGTATGTTTTAGGTTTAGACATTTCCTGGCCCTATGCAGTGAATATTATAGGACCCTCTTTTAATAAACTCTATTTTTTTTAACTTGAGTAACATATTAATGATTGGGGTTAGTTGTATTATCTCGGAGTATTGGATTTCACACCTAGGCAGCTGAGCTGTGGAGGGCTGCAGGTCGATTAATTAAAGACATGTTATTAGTCTAATTGTCATGCTATTAGTCTAAAATTAGTAAAACATATCGACTGTTTAAAATATAAAATATTGAAAATTTAAAATTATATAATATTAGCCGCCTTTGGCGATTAGTTGTTTAGTAGAGGATACTGTTAACATTTTATTTCAGTTAAATATTTTATCCAGAATTTCATGACTATGATTTTCGTCCTCAAACTATTTATAAGTATCAAATTTTCTTGTGTATGTTCCGTTGATTATGTATATGATATTTTATAATAGTAACAAAACTGTCCAATTCATCTATTTTTTAAATTTTTGTAGCTCTGGAAATTCACTATTTTTTTCGTTATATATGCAATACAAAAGATTTAACAGAATCGTTTATCATTAACTTTTGGCAATGGAGGAAAAATAAACGTTAAATATTTGAAACAAACTGTCTTTTTAATTTATTGTTGAAAATTAGGCAAAAAAAAACTGTTTAAAAAATTGCGTTAATTCAGAAACAATTTTGTATAAATATTAATTTGGTATCAATAAAAGTACCTTTTAGTATGATGAAAAATTCATTTTTATGCTCTCCTATCTACCGAAGTTATGTTGAAAAAGCTTCAAAACTTCTTAACTTTTAATTAAATAAAATTCATTATTAAATCTTCAAAAAAAGTTCTGACTCTCCAAAGTGTATACGACCAAGTTTGGAAGGTCTTAGGTAAAAGACGTGCATTAAATTCTTTTGCGTGTACCAGTTATAATTTAAGTAGCTTTTCACAATCAATCGTTATTTATTTGATAGGAGGCTTAGTTCTTCTGCGTTTAATTTATATATTTTAAAAGACAAAAAACAGTTTGAAACTTGTTTCCTAAAATGTTCTTGGCGTTGAATGAAAATTATTCTTGATCTATTCCACTAAAAAAATCAAAAGCTAACCACACTAAATTATATTTTTCAGATTGTCTGTACTTATTTCTAAGGATTAAAAAATAACCAATAAGTAGGGAAAAATAACGAAAAATTTAGTAGTTTGGAATTGCATAGAAATATCGGGAGTACCGAGGCACGGAATAACACTTATGGAGAATTATTTCTGAAAATAAATGGAATATTCTGGAATTCAAAAAAGTGAAATATGGAGTTAAAAATCAAATAAAAGTGTAAATATATTAATAAATAGTTTAATAAATTAGATTCCTATGTGGTGTAGAAGTTCAGGAACAAGTTGACCTCTTTTTACAATTAGCATCGACAATCAGCAATATGTTCTATAAGTCAATCAAAATGTCTACTGCAGTTACAGTTTTGCCTTAAAAGTTATTTTATAAATTAAAAATTTATT
>JAPMOR010123539.1:317855-334406 GCA_026543865.1 Argiope aurantia
CGAAACATTAGTAGGAGGCCTTTTAGATATTTCTGAAAGTAACGGGGGTTAGATGGTAATTTAGACTATAGATGGGCAATTAAGTTGAAACTTCTTCGAATTGCTTTTAATCAATTCTGCATAATAAGACGTCCTGAGACATGAAGTTTAGATGATTCGATTCAAAATTACTGAAAATTTAGGATTTTTGAATTTAGTTATTTTTTTCTGTCTGTCAAGGAACTATTTTGGGAAAATGAGATCCTTCTCCCCACGATCTGAAATCATGCTATCCCGAAATTTTTTTGTTTTTGCTACAAATCTTGAAAATTATTGGGCAGAAATGAATAAAATTTATCATAGTTATGTTTCATGTCTTGCTCCTTCGACTGGCATCAAAAGTTTAAGAGGTTCTAAAAATGATCATTCAAACTTACATAACAGTATGCGCATTTGCTTTATTTTATACTGGAAAAAAATCAGATACGTATTTGAAATAGGGTGTTCCTTTTTGAGAAAATTTTATTACAGTACATTTAAATATGGTATCGACCCCCTACATGAAGAAATATTTCATAAATTTAAAAGAGAACGTATTTCTGCAATAATAGGCATTCACCATTTCTTTGTGCAGTAATCCGTTTTTTTCGTAATAATTAGAAATGTCTCTGAATAATGTTTTGAAGGCATCTGCCAGGGTTAGCCTTTCTGGTAAAGAAATACCAGTTTGTTCTTTAAGGCAATAATTGTACTTACCTTGCTTTATCTCTCAGATGATCTAATCGAATTTCAATTCATTTTTTTCTTCTGACACGCAGTTTGTTATCAACCGATGAAAAGTGGCCCATGTTTAGCACGTATTGAACGATGGTACTATGATGCTTCCAAACAGAGATGTGTCCGATTCCTATTTGGTGGCTGCGGAGAAAACCAAAACAATTTTCGTACGCTTTCAGAGTGTATTTCGAGGTGCCATGAAGCTTAAAAATTGCTGAAAGTAAGTTTTTCAAGGAGCGATACAGAATTGCAGTTGAGTCTAATATGACTAAACAATTAACTGCTTCATTTTCAGTAAAAAGCATCTATTCATACAGCAAATGACTTTGATGGAAATCTTTTTAAAGGTAAGGAATTATTACAGCAAAGGATTATTCTTTAACTATTTTTATCAAAATATTTTCAAATGCTTGTTTTCTTATAAAACTGACAAAAACACTTAATGGATTGCCCGAATTGCCTTTAACTACAAACTATATACCACTCTATGATATGGGGATTGTCACGAATGAAATTCTTTTATAATCACATTGCATTTTAATGAGCTATGGGCATCGAATAATCAAAATGCGAGAAATCAATGGAGTTTTATTTCTTTATTTTCTTGCATAAGAAGTACAAAAAATATTAAAATCTTCAAAAAATTCAAATTATAGACCGTCTTGACGAATATACACGCTTTTAGCCTTGTTGCGTCTGAAAATCAGTTTTGTTATTATGCCTGACTCTTTGTTTATTGTTTGAAAACCTGATTCTAAAACCCTCCGCGCTTTCACGCATGCCTTAGAATGGGTTTAATTTGTTAAAATAAGGGTGAGTGGAAAGGTGAAAAGAGGGGATGTTTACATTTAACAATAAAATAAACTCGGATTACTTGAAGATTGAATTAAAATAATAGGGTGAGAAACGACACGATACTCACATACACATGAAAAAAAATTGAACAAAAAAGTATGTAATAGGACGAAAATCGCAGAATTACAAATAATTTCGGAAATGCACTCAGCGTCTCTCCCTTTAATGAGATAGAATCGTCGACAAATGGTTATCTCAGAATACTGAAGAGAACAATATGTATCGGCCTGCCTGATTAGAACACGTGTGGTGAAAGTTTATTAGTCAGTTAACCACTACGCTACCCGAGCAATTGCTTTTGTATCATGGTCATGTTACTGGACTGCGAACCACAATGTCCCAGGTTCTATCCTCGTTCATCACAAACCGCCACATTGGTGACGTCGGACGATAAACCTTCAACCTTCATACAGCTGTTGTGGCGCCATCTACCCACAGCAGATCAAAGTCGCCAAACTCACTTGACGCAGCATCAGCTAACAGCTACGCTGCACGAGCAATTGCTTTTGTATCGTGGTCATGCTACTGGACTTGCGAACGATAAAGTCCCAGGTTCTATACTCGCGCATCCCAATTCGCCACACATGAACGCACAAAAATGCTTTGACATTAAAGAATGACATTTAATATATGGGCTTATTTTGAACTTCTTATTCTTATGCTAAATTCGAAAGAAAATCGATGCAGAGGAAATCTGGCAGCTTGGCATTTTGAATACATATAATATCGATAACTAAAAAATATTATTCCAGATCTATCAAAATGTTGATTATTTATTCGTTCATGCATTTAAAAGCAATAATTCATAAGCGCAATGCATAAAATCGTTGGAGCTCGGCAAGTGATCTTGTGACTACAGCTGTGGTACCGAGTCTAAATTTGGTTTAGGTCGGTCGGGAAAAAAAGGGGCCTTAAATATATACGCCAGTATCAAACGATCAAAGATCGATATTTTATAACCATTGATCTTCCACCATTCGCCACATGCCCAAGGTGCACAATTTTATGCCCTGGGAGGAGGTAAAATCATTGCGAGAAAGTTTTTGGGAGATTTCTATCCCTTTTTTATTCTATGACGTAAAGTTGATGTCAATAGAAAAATCCACATCAATCGTCTATGAAAAATGAAGTTGCAGAAAACAACAAAATGAGGTGAATCACCATTTAAATATTTCTGTATATGTAAAAAAAGAAAAAAAGAAATCGAAACTAAGATATCGCCCATTATCGTATACTAAGTAATAGGTTGAAGTATTTTAAAAAGGGGAGACATATTTTAATTTATTAATCCTGCAAATATATATCAAACAAAAATTTTTTAGAAATGAAAATTCAAAGTATTTTTCAACCAATCGCCTCAACGCATTCTTGTACATAGAATTGCATTGAGCTACAATGGCTTTTCAAAATGAAAGAGAAATCATTAAGGCCAATTAGGAATGGTTTTAGCAAATTACCAATTGGATCAACAATTTGAGAAAATAATTTAGGATCAAATATCTGGAAATTAATGTTCGATAACTACCTAATCAGAGTGGACAGCTGCCTGGTGCTGCGTAAGAAAATCTACTAAAAAATGTTATTAATATATTTTTTCAATAAACAGATTTGTAAAATATACAAATTCTATGAAAATATAAGGGCATTTATATATAGTATAAAATGAAATCTCCTGAAAGCGTTTGAAAGTTTGGAAGAGAAAAACTCGAATAATACTTAACTGATATTTTAGATATTTGTATAGTTTTATAGAGCATTAATCGGGGAAGGATTTAGTATATTGAAGACATATCAAAATAAAAAATGTTGTTTTATAACAGTGATTTTAATTATTTTCCTACTACTATTCATGCCTGATGTAAAACAGCAGTATCTATACTTTGTACTTACTCGCGCATGTGTGGTAACCACGAAATACGCATGTGCAAAAAACAAAAGCTGAGGCATATGCGATACATTTCTTTGTTTACGCCTGATTTTAAACAGCAACTTGAAATTCATTATGTGCCCTTTCCCTAAAAAAAGAAAATCTATCCTTAAACGGATAACATTACATGCCAAAACGCCTCGTTTGTTGCGCTATATTGAAAATGTAGAAGTAAGAAACATTCGGTGTTCAGAGAAAGAATGTTTAAATTTAGGGAAGGCGCGTCTTCTGTTGAGAGAAGTAACCACTTCTCTTTAAAACGCACTGCAATTGAATTACAGAGAGACCGAATGAATCTCATGAGGAACGAAGTAATTGCCCAACCAATATAGTTTACAAAGAAATATTATGAAGAAAGATGAATTTGATTATCTTAATATATTATACAGAGTTGATAAACAAGTAAGTAGGTCCAATAACTTATTTGTATACTTTTAGGGAATTGTTTTGTCTATGAATATATCATATGTTTAACTATTTAGCGGTCTAAATATTTCCAGATGTGTGTTCCGAATGTTTTTGATGACTTTTAACTATATTTTTATGTTTGTTTAATGCTGCCTGACATGTCCATGTCATATCAGATGGAGGCTAGACTTAAGTTAAAAGCTAACTTTTCTTCATTGATGTTATACCACTTGCAACGCGGTGCGGGTACTGCTGGTTTGTTTACATAGCATTATTAAAATCAGTATTAAACGAATTAAATTATAGTAAAGTATTTTGCATTTCATTTGAAAATTAATGATTCTTTTAAACGATTCTGATGTAGTTTCCTTACCAGCTGTTTTAAGATAATTTTTCAATTTATAATTTTTTTTCAATTTAATTATTTCCTTACATTACAGTCATACTTTTTTGTTTTTCATCAAGGATATCATATATTAGTAGTAATGCTTAAGTTTTCTAGAATTTTACTACAATAACCCGTCATTATTTCACCAAAATATTTATATGAAAGGCAAGGTTCAAAAATCAACCATTGCTTTCCGATCATTATACATCCAATAAAGAGATTTTTAAATCCAACATTTCAGCTGAGATATTAAATTGGCGGAATATATAATAAATACGTAAAAATATGATTTCAGTAGTATGAATATGAATGAGGTTACATAAATAAGGTTCAACAATTACGAACTACTTAATGGTTTTTTCATGATGCAAAATAAGATAAATCAATCGGGTAAAGTTGTTAAATTGTTAATTAAAATTAACCGCTATAGTTGTTTACAAATATATATATATATGTATATAATATATATATTGGATTTCCTTTAATCAATCTTTTATAAAATACACTGGATGAAAATTAGAAACTGTTTAAACTACGAAATTATTGTAGAAGTTTCTAACAAAAGCAATATTTCTTAAACCTTAATTTAAATAATGGCAAAAGCTTGAAATTGAATGTTCCGATGGATTGAATTTTTGTTGGATGTTAATGGATTGTTAATCATTTATATTGAATACACATTTTTTGAAACAATTTGTCTGGTACGTCTTAAAAACGCGAGTTTCATTTAGTCAGTCTTCTATAAAATACTGTGGGGGCAAATTAAAAATCGTTTATGCTACGAAATAAATTTGGAAGTGAAAATTTTATGTGGGATTAAATTTCCAGAGAAAGAAATATTTTTTAAATCTGAATTTTAACAACAGAATAAAGCATGCGTTTGCATGTTTCTATTGTTGATTCGAAATTAAACAATAACGATTAAAACGTTACAAATTGCGTATTAAACTAAGTTTAAAGAATTTATTTTAAGCAAAAAAAAAAAAAGTGTATTGAAATAAATTTGACATTATAAAGGTAATTTTTTTTTTGTTTTAAGATATTATAAAAGCAATTTTTTAGATATAAGATGTGGAAGAAATGATTATTACTTTCTATAGTTAAGCGGTATCTACTACCCGTCTCGCAATAGTTAAGTCAAATGTTTCGTTCAATTAAACTTTCTGTTTGGCGTCGCTTTCTTGATTTGTTTTGCATATTCTTTTTGTCTGAATGCATAGATTTTCAGTGTCTTCTCATCAGCATTTGAAGTAATATTTTTCAGTTTCATTAATTAGCAAAATGTTAAATTAATTGCAATTATTAAAGCATTGGATAAAGAAATTTGCAATTTTCGAGCAGCAATTTGTTTATATTTAACTGTTGCCATTCGACTATAAGTAATAACAGCAATTTCTACTCCATGTAACTCCAACAATATTCATTATCAACGTTGTAACTTTTTTTAACAGTTAAATATGTTAGCCAGAAATTTTAGACTAGGCCAAAGGTAATAAAAACAAAGTTATCTAATATTTTAAAATGCACTCATTTAGGCTTTTACTGGTTTGTGTGCTGTAAACATGGATAAAGGGATGGTGCATAATATATTGCAGATAACCATTGGCATTTAAGGAACTAATGGTTATTCTGAGGACGAGACGATTTTGTAGTAAAACATGTCTATATTTTGCAATTGTTTCATTAAGATGTATTCTCTGTGTTTTTCAGTAACAGATTCTAAAATTGGATTCTTTTTCAGGTAGATGTTATTAGAAGAAGTTGGATCTGGAATACTTTATCCTGGAATTTCAATTCTCTTTCATGCGTCCAACTGTTTTTCTTGCTCTGATTCGTCTTTTCTGTGGAATTTTTTTGACTGAAAGGAAATTAAAGAATTGTGAAGACAGAAAAATGATTTACTTCATTCATTATAAGTCAATAATTTTAGACGTTATTCAAATAATACTATCATCTGGTAGAAAATATATTTCACGCAAATTAAAACGAATATTTGTTACATTTTTTGTTAATTAAAAGTCACAAAATGTTACACTTAAAATAATTTTTTAATTATATTTATGCGCTGAATACATGCGGATAATGCATGTACTCTTGTAGATATCACATTGCCATAAATTTCTTGAGAATACCTACAATATGTTACTTTAACTAAAGTTGAGCAATGTCTAACGAATAGTCGCAAATTGAAATTATTATCCAAAAAAGGATTACAAAATTTAACGTTTTTCCTAATAAAATAAAATAACTTTTCAGACATAAAACCATAATTTATAGCAGACATAGTTTCCAGTTTAATATAACAGATTTTAAGCATTTGCTAGAATGGAAATCGATATATTTGATTATTTTGTATGCAATAATAACTTGCAGATGTCAAATATACTTCTTCCATTCCAGAAATATATTTATAGGTGAGAAAACCCACTTTTTTACAAGGATAAGCAAGATTTCTATATCTCATGTTAGTGGTACTTAAACGAAAAAGTTTCAATCTGCGAAAAAGAGACATTCATTGTTAGATTATTAAGTTATTCAATGGAATTCAGCCTGCTGAATATTTGTAAGCCGTTACTCTGGCCAATATCTTAACTTATATATCATTTGGACAACATATTGTATAAACGAACGATTTTAATACTCAAAATTTAGGTTCAATAAATAAATTATCACTAGTATCACTTATCTATAAAAGGCATAGTAAAATAAATTGTTAAAAATCAGTTAAAATAATTAGATTTTCTGAAATGGTTTGAAGTTCCAATTATTTAGCTAAAAATGTAGATATTCATTTTTTTCAAAAACATATATAGACAAATTTTTTAAATATAAATGAGTAACGTTTAGAACGTTAATTTGCAATAAAATTTTTTATATCAGTCATATAAAATTTAGATAGCCCAGTTTCACAGTAAAAATACTGATTTTTTTTAAGCAAAAAAAAGGTTTACTATTCATGCTTTCATTTGCTTTTAGTCTACTTTTTAATTAACAAATTACATGTAACCTTAAAATTTTTTTTTAAATTTCAAATGTGTTTACTAGAATTCAGAAAAAAAAAATTCTTTTCGTTATTTCATAAGTCTGAAAAAAAAGAGATGAATTTAATTAAATAATTCAAAACAAACACAAAATAAACTTAGATGTGAAAAGTTTGCTTCGAAATAAATGTCTATAGAATGTATATTTTTATCTTAACATTAGCAAAAGCAGAATGTTGAATGTTTTGTTGAATGAGTTTAAATTTCATAATATTAAAAATTGTTACAACTTATGTAATAAGTTTTAAATGTATTAAACGTAAAGCAAACAGTGTAAAAATGAAACTGATATCATTAAAAAAGAAAATTATTTGATTAAAATAATGCAAATACTGTTTTGATGAAAGAATAGTTTGGGTAGATAGTTTGGTATTATCTCTTTCCACAAGTTTTTTATAACAATTTTCCTTCTGGCAATAACTAAGCCTATCGAATAATCTTTGCTTATCATATATTTTTAAAAAAATCATTTTTCATCTGATTTTCACTGAGTGAATAGAATATTTGTTGAGTCCTATCTAGAGCATTTCTAAAAATTAACTGCACTTATATTGATTAACAAAGATTTGTAATCTAAATGTAACAATAAAAACATTCATTATAGCAATTTGAAATCCTCGTACGACAATTTGTATAGATTTGACTATTTATGCACGAAAGGTACTCAGAAAACAAGTTCCGCTTTTAAGAAGATGTCCAATTTCACACAAGGAAAAAAATTTCGAGATGATATTTACGTCGGGAATTTATTATACCAAATTGGAATAAAAAATGTGCATTAAATTTAAATTTATGAGAATTTAGCATTTAAAGACGTAAAATAACATTAAAGTATATATAAATGCAAATATTAAAATCAGTGTAGCATAACAAAAAAATAGACATGGAATCAAAATCCGAAAGGTTATATGAATAAAATAGTTAAAACATTAAATTAAATAAGAAAATCCAATTTTTGCAAAAAATAGACTTTTTAATGGTGTGTCCCACCTTAAATGTTTACAGGAGAAAAAGAGAGTTAAAACACTGACTTATTGTATATACAGTTTATATATCACATGATCTAATTTAAAACTTTTTTCTTTTTCATTTACCAAGTCTACAGAAAGAAAATAAAATAAAGATCGAAAAGATTCCACCTCAATATTTTGACGAAAACTCCAAATTTCAAACATTCCTGTGCTCGATTTTTTAAAATTATGTCCGTCTGTCTGTAAACACGATAACATAAAAATGGTTTGTAATATATGAATGGAATTAAGTAGGTAATATTTCCAGCATATTAGAATATTTGTAGAATTCGGTTCAGAATTTGAACGAAAAGCAATGAGAGAATTTGTACTTGCCAGAGAGAAAGAAAGAGAACTCGGTAATTACAAAGTTCAAAAAGACAGAGAAGTAAAATTTGTCATACATTTTTATTATCTATAATGTGTGTCTTTAACCAATTTTGCGCAAAATCTGTCCAAGGGTTAGGTCGATCTGAACATTTGCAAGAATGTGAAACCCACAACTCACAAATTTAACGAATATCGATTAAGGAAATTTGATTCGTAATCTTGTTAATAAAAATTATATAATTGATTTCGATTTAATTCGAAAATATTGGCGTTAGAGACTCGGGGGGGGGGGGGAATAAAAATCTGCTTATTTACAAAAGACTTGTGTCAATTTTAAATCTTCATCTTCGTTCTAACCTATTGGGTTCTTCGGAAAGTAATTTCGTATTTTTTTGTGTAAATGAAAGATAGTTTTCGTATAATAAACAAATACTTTATTCAATTATATATTGGCCGTTCTGGTCCAACACCTTTTGCCATCTGTCTGGTAGTAGCATCATTCCACGCTCATAAAATATTTGGTCTTTGCTGCCAAAAAACTGATAGAGGTGGTTTTTGTCCTCCTCATTTGAGGTGAAGGTTTTACCGTCTTTAAAATTTAGCGAACCAGTTCTGGCACTGGCGTACTGTCAACACACCTTCTCCATACACATCGGCCCATTTATTTCTGGCTTGAACAGCATTTTTACCCCTTATGTAGTAAAGCAGTAAGATATGTCGAAAATGCTGCTTATCGCTCTCCATATTTAAAAGGGCACCAACCAAAAACTACTGCGTAGAATTCATTGGAATTTTTCACACACGAGCCTTGCTATATGAGCTCTCAAAGCATATAAAAATTATGCTTAAATGTGAAGTTGGGTGCAAAAAGATACAATTAAATCCTCTGTCGGGAAAAAACGAAATTACTTTCCGAACAACCCAATAGTTTGGGAGTAGTATGAAAACGTTTGAAGGAATTCTGTCTTGAATACAGACTCTGATTTAAATTCCTTAATGTTCTGCTTGGAATCAGATCTTTTTCTATCTTTTTTTCCCTCATAAAAAAATTCAAAAGACGTTAAATCCAGAGATCAGATGATTGATAGAATTTTTTTATATAGTATCTTAATCATGCCACGATTAAATTAACCTGTTAGATTTAGGTAATTAGGAATGGAAATTAGTAGTATGAAAGATATTACTAGCGAACAGTTAAACACTTTAAACTTTAAAATTAACAAAATAGTAGTTACATTAACAATATGTAACATATAAATTATATACGCTATGAGAAGCGGTTTCTTATCCCCCATGCTTCGATTATATATTTTTCTTCTCGTAATACAGGATAATACAAACAAGTGTTTTCTCTGTGACAAGCTCTCTACATGCCAGATCGTTTTGACTTCGAAATGCCGCTTCTGGCTTTACCATCTTGATTTGATAGTTTCGAAAATTTAAATAATTCTGATCTAAACATAATTTTGCTTTTTCAGGTGGTGTTATTACTGCATGAAAGTGATTTTTAAATCAATTTAAAATGTATAGAATTATCTTTTAAATGTTAATAACTATAATAATGAGGTTTAGGTAACAAACTGTTCACTGGTGATATCTTTTATATTTAATATTATATATAATTGATTATATATATATTCAAGTCCACGATTTTGCCAAATTCACAGCATTAAAGCAAAGTTATTTAATTATCTTACTTTAGATCTCTTTTATTATTTACATGAATCTTTCTAAAGGGGAACTATCAAATATTACCATAATCTTGTTACCCTTTTTCCTCGTTTGTCTCCTCGCAAACACTATACAAGACAGAGCGTCATTTTGGCATTTTATTGATTTTTTAAACAATTTGAATTAAAAATTTGAAGTCATGCGGAAATTTTAAGAGACACTGATTTTTAATATTATGAATTTAAAATTTTCAGAGACACTGAAATTTAAACAATTATATATATTTATTTTTCGGGGCAATAAACAAATCTTTGTATTAGATGAATAATTATACTTCGAATTATTTTTCTGAGTGGAAAGAGTTAAAAATATAATTGCCCTGTTCACTTATATTCGAATTTTATTTCTTTGTATTTAACATTTTTATTCCTTATGGGGACTATATAGTATTATAAAGAATACTTCTACTTTCGTTTTTTTCTCAATGGAAGAAAATCACGTGATTAAATATGCGACGAAACAATGAAAACGCTTTAACCCCCCCCCCCCAAGATAGAAATGTAATCCGTTTTGTGAAATAGGCAAAAAAAAAATTTCCAAAAGTCATGGAAACTATGCAAGAATAATAAATTGGTATCATTGGAAAGATGAGTTATGAATTTTTAGATGACTCTAAAAACATATTTGTGCTGTAATAATTTCAGAAGTTATGGTAGAAAAATATTAAAATATCATTTCAATATTATTTAAGGTGTACGTACACACTAGAAGATTTTTTTAAAATTTTAACTTTAAAATTCCAGTTTTTTCACAATAGGTCATTAATATATGTTTAAACTCATTTCAGTGAGAAAAACCCATATTACACTAATTATCAATTAATTAAATAATATTTAATGAGCTAATTAGCATATTTTTTGAAACATGATATCGTAAATTCTAATTTGTACAGACGCACAATTATAGTTGGAAATTATGTCTAATATTAGTCTTCATGTTGTCTGCCTCAATCAAATTATAAAAATAGTTTTTTTAACAATTTTTTCATCAACGATGAATAGAAAAAGCGAGATTTTTTCTGTAATTTTAACTTTTAAATAGCTATTAAAAATTTATTTCTATAAATATAACTTTGATGGAGGCTCAAAACATCCGCTGTTTCAAACAGATTATTTTGATATATAAATAACTGTATTTGGTTAATTTCTTGTTGAGTTATGATTGTTTGAATGACGCAACATAGTGGAAAAATATCATTCTTCATAAAATGAGTTAAAAAAAACCGTAACTAGAGTTTTTAATGAAAGCACCACAAGAAAAATAATTATAACTCAAGAAACATTTCGGATATTGACATCTTGGTATCGTTTGAAAGCTAAAGGATCAGAGAACATTATTAAGCAATAAAAAAATATTCGATATTTTGAACGATTTTCGAAGTTTCAAATGTTCACATACACCTTAATTGCAACTGTAATTAAAGGTTAAAAGTTGCACATTCTCTACTTCCAAAGTACATTTGGTACAAATTTGGTGGATACAGATCAAAAGTTAGGCACCAAAAAAAATCATGAATTTTTCACGTAATTGCCAAATATATATTTATTGTAATAAATTCTTATCAATTTTATTATTTTCTTGATTGAAATCGTTTTATAAAAATTCTTCAACGAAGAAAGGAATTATTATTATTTTCATCGCCTACTCAAAGCTTTAATCGTGGGACATTCTTCCAACGCTGTCAACTAAGGATTTGTATTTTATCTCTGCAGTATGCAAGAAGAATAGGAATGTAAAGTTACAGAATCATAAAAGAAAATGTGAAATTAGTAGATAAATTATCCAGATATTTATCTTTTAATAGTGTTATGATGCCATGACATTGGATCCCTTTAAGACGATTCATATCTTTTCTAAAAATAAATAGGAAAAATAAATATGTGTGCGTTTTGGCGTTCTATTGACGAAGCCCTTTGACTTAGAGATTTAAAACCTGACAAGAAATAATTTTAAAGGTGAGAATATGCACTTAGAAGCAATTTTTTTGGAAATCATAACACGAGGCGAAATTTCGGAAATTTTCCATGACATTTCCTGAAAACATTATTAAACCAAATTTATTTTTACACCATTTCAAAATTTAAGAATAAAAATTGTCTTTTTAATAATACCCATTTATTAGTAAAAGTGTTTTAGAATTTTGGCAATTTTCTAAATAGATTTTCTCCTAATTTCCAACGCTATATTACAATATAGCTTTGGAATTCAAAAGGTTTTCATAGATTCATCAAATATCTGATGGCATGATTTCCTATCATCGTTCAAAGTAAAGGAAGAGAAAGCATTTACTAGTAGCTGAGCCAACGTTTAATCGCCAATGATCGCACTTTAGATTCCATAAAGATGTTAGTTATGCCAAAGTTATATTTTTCACAATTACGGCATGCGGTTAGTACACAAGAAAAAGATTTCTAATCTATACTACACAACTCGATGATAATACAATTCTGAGCACTCTCTGCAATTCTGATTTGATCTAAGATCGAAAATTTTATGTGGGGAAGGGGAAAGAGCGAGAGGGGAAGGTTACACATTATTAGAAGGATTACGATAAGATTATCTGGATACAATTCCTGTTGGCGTAAAAAGCGAACCAGAAATTGATTATGCCAAAGAAATCGCCAATCCCACCAGACAAGTAATAATGGATTTTGATCAGGAAAGAGTTCAATGAGCTTTTTGGCTAGCTCACTAAATACTTGAGATATACTTTCTCTAGTAGATAACAAATAAGCCCACATTCAACTGAAAAATAAATGTCCATTGCAAGAAACAGAAGTTTTCAACTCAGTTGGCAAAGATCACAAATTCTAGAAAAAGTATAGCAAATTAAAAGTAAGAACAAAGCAGGGTGATTTCCGCCTGAAACATTCTAAAATACATTCTTAAAATAAATATATAAATCTCTATTATATTCTTCCACGAAGGACACAAATATATTTAGAATCTTGCAAATGAGCCTTTGAATTATCTTTTACTGATAGACAAAGCGACATATTTCCAAAAATGTGTTTGCCGATTTCAGTAAAGTATGAAATATCAAGATATGTCATAATTACGAGTCCGAACTTTTATACTTTTAAAACAGTTTGTCATTTTATATTACGTACATAGAAAACAGAAAATGTTGTATGAAAAAAAAAATAACTATGACATTTGATTGAAGTTCATTTCCATTTTTACACTTTAATTAATTTAAAAACTGTCTTATAATTTTACCGATATTTAAAAAAAAACATCTATTTTAGCATACTTTTTTTTACCAGATATTTATTTTGCTAACATCTTAAAATACCACTTAAAATTCACACGTTTTTTTATATAAAATATCACTCCGATTTATGATGCGTTTTCATTTGAAGCATGTCATATGTTTCGAACTATTTCTGTTAAGGAATTAATTTCAGCAATAGGTTTTTCCATAAAGCAATTAGACATTATACTCTGACGGATATTTTTTAAAGATGTTTCAGGTGATTTTAAAAATACACCGAATCCGGGTGAAAGCGGAATTAAAACAGAATAAACAAATGATAAATCCACTAATGATGAGACACATGTTGTAAAAATCACGTCATTTCTAAAACCTACGATTCTCATTACTACACTTTTAAATTATCGTATGTCACGTTTTTTTTATATCGCAAATAACGGTTTTTCTAATTATTTCGGGAAAATAAATTTCAGGATTAAAGATTTTTTCCCTGAATTTCAAAACAACAATGTCTTTTTCAGTTGCTTAACTTTATTTGCATACTAAATTAAAAGTTAATATTTGATTAGTCATGATAATGTCGGTAAAATATCCTAATTTTCCCAAATAGGTTCAAACATATATATATGCATAAAAAAGGTGGGATTTAATACCTTTATTTAAAGATTCAGACGGTTTTGAAATGGTAAGTAATACTCTTTTTCACATCAAATCATCGATCGTTAAATAAGATATGGTGAATATTTTTTACACTTTTTAATTTTACTTGGATTTTTATGATAATTATGGCATTTTTGTAAGGAATTAATAAATTTTGTACTTGCTATTTGACTCGGTTTACTGATGAGCTCAAGTTCTAAAATTCTATATGTTTTTGAGTATCTGGTGATGAAATATTGTTTTAATATCTTTTAACTTGAATCTTTATTTAACGATTACCGTTCATTAGTGTGTCCTTCTATATGACATGGGACATTTGATTTTATTAAAAATATAATAATTCTCACAAAATTTTGTAATAAAGATTTGGGGAATTATTTAAACTTTAAATTTTTATGAAAGGCGAATTAGAATTATATTATTAATAATCAGACAGTTAGTAAACAATATTTAATTTAAAACGAAGAAAAATTAAATATATGCCGTTATTAGAATATTATACCTTAACCTTAAAAGTAGGAACGTCAAAAACATGCTTAAAAAATAGATGTTGGGCAGGAAAAAAATATTAGAATGGAATCATTTAATAGAGATTACGATAAAAAAATTTCCTAATAATAATTAGAATTATATATATATATATTTATTTTTATAATAATTAATAATATTGTAAATTTATAAATGTGACGAAAATTAAAATTTACAAATTATGATTTTTGGTATTATAAGCTTCTTCTCTTAGGAGATTACTGTTTGAAATAAAAACTTATTTGGCAATTTATCTGATCTTTTATTTCCATTGTAGGTCCGAATCTGTCTTATTTTTTAATTAAAATTTGATCTTAAGTTGCCGTGATTCGTTTTTTTTTCTAATATACGTATACAATGTGAAAGAATAGTATTCGTAAAAGATTCAAATTTCAGATCTCCTGAGACCGAAAAATACTTGTTCCAATCTGTGAACTCGAGAATTCAAAATTGCTATAGATTAGACAGATGGAATTTACGTAATTTAACAATAAATTTTTCAGTTTCAATAAACTTTTGTACCAAATCCATTCATAAAAAGTTCGTCTGTCGGTCTTGGCTTCTCCCAGTGTAAGGAAATATGACATCTACACAATAAAAAATAAATGTATTAATTTTTTTAGAATTGGCTTGATGCCGTTTTTGATGGAAATAATGCCATGAAGTGCTTTTAAAAAGCTTCTTGAATGAAACGGATAGGAAACTAAATAATTTGAATTCCTTATCTGATCGATAAGGAGTATTTTTTACACTTCATTTCAAATATCACTGTTTTTTTTCAGAACATGTCTTTGAAAACGCTCGTCTTTCTCTGTCTTCTTCTCTCCCTCTGCACTGCTGCAAGTGCAGACTGCTGCTATATGCAGGGCGAAGCGGCTTTTCTTAGCGAACCCTATATTCATCATCCAGATAAAAGCAGTAAGATTACCCATATTTAGACTTGGTTGGGGAAATATCATTACACATTTTTTTTACTTTATTTGTAAAATATTTTTGATGTCTAACAATACATGTATAAAAATATTTATATATAATATTCTTGTACTATTTTTACCTCTATTTGCATTTTATTTTTACATATCTGTAAATAAATGATTCAGTTCTTTTTTTTTGTGGGGGGGGGGGGTGCTTCTTGTTAAATAAGTTGGTGCCATTTTTAATATCTACTAATAATTTTCCATATTATTGTGTTTTTTAAATAGTTTTTATTGTTTTTTTGATGTATTTTTTTAATCTTTATTCTTCTTAGTTATTATCCTAATTAGTCTTACGGAACTATCTGCCGAGAATGTATGTCATATTCCGGTTGTATTAAATTTTTGAGGAAATGAATCCTATTTTAATCAAATTAGTATCTATTGCATTCAATCCTATTTTTGTGCAATTCAACAAAAGTTTGATATTCAGCATTTTCACTGAAAGGATTGAAAATTAAAACATAAAATTGCAATGGAAGTCGGCTACATGTTGCTTTAATAAATGTAATTTTTTTATTGTGTATTCTAGAAAAATACCTTCTCAAAATAGTTAAGTCCCCACGATATTTTAATGTTATTAACTTAACTATATAGATAATAGTATTTTTGTTGGAAAAAATTATACCAACCGTAATAGTTCTGAATAATTTTTCACTTCATGCAAAATTGGGGATATTTATCATGTTCTTTGTACCTTAACTTTCAGTAATGGTGGAAAAAAATCAC
>JAPMOR010123539.1:334506-348766 GCA_026543865.1 Argiope aurantia
ACACACACACACACACACATATATATATAACATTATTTTGGAGACTTTGTAACTTCGTTTTATTCTCTGTTTAATATCTATCTCTGGAAAGCAATTTATTTACAAGCAGATACAGTGCGGCACAAAAGCAGAAGTAAGAAAGAAGCTTGAAACAAATGATCACTAGTCTTATATAACATAGGATTTCCGGCCACGCGCCAATTCAATACACGTGGTGACCTTTGGTACATTTTCAAGCGCACCGAAGGGATCACTTTCATTTGAGATATAGTACTGATGGCTCATTAATTTTACAGAGGAATTTATTAAACCGAAAGTGGAATTGGATCACGAAGTAAGAGAATATTTTAGAATGAAGTTACTATGGGCTAATTTAAGACAAAATCTTGGAAATTAATTAAACTGAAATTAGAATTAAAATATCATTACGCACACACACAAGCGCGCACGCACACACACACACACACACACGCACACACACACACACACACACACACACACACACACACACACACACACACACACACACACACACACACACAACGTCTTTGCATTACTTTTTATCAATTCTGCGTAACAAGACATCCTGAGATAGGAAATTTAGATGGATTTGTTGAAAATTACAAGAAATTTAACTTATTTTCATATTTAATGATTTTTTTGTCACTGTTAAGGAACTTTTTTTGTGAAAATAATGCCCTCCTCCCCATGTGTGAAACTATACTATCATACTATCTGAATACTATCATAATATCAAAAAGTCATACTATTCTGAAAATTTTTGCTAGCGCTACAAATCTTAAAAATTATTGGCAGTAAAAGTATAAAATTTGGCATAGTTATGTTTCATGTCTTGTTCCTTCGACTGGCATCAATAGATTAAAAGGTTCTGTAAATGATCATTCCAACTTACATAATAGTATACGAATTTGCTTAATTTAAACTGGAAAAAATCAAATACATATTTGTAATAGGGCGAAGAGAGTAATCTTTTTCAGAAAGATTCGATTACAGTAAATTTAATTATGGTATAGTACTCTTGCATTGATAAATATTTTATAAATTTAAAGAGAACATATTTCTGCAATAACAGGCATTCACAATTTATTTGCGCTGTAATTCGTTTATCCTTAATAATTATAAAAGTTTTTCAATAATATTCTGAAGGCATGTGCCAGGATTATCCTTTCTAGTAAAGAAATATAAATCTGTTGTTTAAGGCAATAATTGTCCTTACCTTACTTTGTCTCTGGGATGACTTAATTGGATTTCTATTTTATTTTCTGACACGCAGTTTGTTACCAACCGATGAAAAGTGGCCCATGCATGGCATTTTTTCGACGATGGTACTACGATGCTGCCAAAAAGAGATGTGTCCGCTTTATATACGGTGGTTGCCAAGGAAACCAAAACAATTTTGAAACGCATGAAGGATGCATATCCAGGTGCTATGGAGCCTAAAAATTACTGAAAGTAAGTCCTTATAAGCCGAGATATAAAACGGCAGCTAACATGACGGAACAATTCACTGCTTCATTTTCAGTAAATCCAAATGTGCCTAAATTCACCCCCTCGCATGAAAAAATTATCAAAAATTTCAGATATTGAAAACTGGGGAGACACAAACCTGGTTTTCATTTTTCTAACATTTTTCCAGATATTTTGATTATGAGTATTATTAAAGACTTAAATAGTTGTCTTAACGAAGCATCTATTAAATACGAGAAATTACCTTGATTGCAATCTCTTTAAAGATAAGAATTCATTACCGTTAAGGATTATTCTTTAACAAAATGTTTTAAAGTGCTTGTTCTTTTATAGAACTGACCCACTACAAAACACTTAATTGATTATACGGATTGCTTTTAACGACAAAGTGTATATCGCTCTATGATGTGGAAACTTTCACCAATGAAAGTTCTTTTATAATCGGAAATTGCATTTCAATGGGCTATGGGCATCGAATTCCAATAATCAAATCTCTCAAAATCATTATAATTTTTTTTTATTTTTTTTTTGTGAAGAAAATAGAGAAAATATTAAAATTTTCAGATAGTTCAAATTTGAGACGATCTTGACGAATCTACGTGCTTCAGTCCTTGTGTCGGAAAAACACAATTTCGTTATTAGGCCTGACTGTCTTTTTATCTACCGGTTTGTGTGATAAGAGCACGAAAACACAAAAATGCTTTGACCTTGAAGAAGAAAATTTGGTGCTTGAGTTTGCTAACAATTTTTCAGACTTATGTTAAATTCCAAAGAAAGCCCATAGAGAGGAAATCTGGCTACTTGGCATTTCGAACACATATAATCTCAATAACTACTATTTAGGGGGAAAAAATTAATTTTGAAAAGGAGATAATTTGGAGATAATTTGGTAAGGAGATAATTTTACAAACGTATTATGTAATTTGTTCATGAAATTGTATCTTCTGTGTTTTTCTGTAACTGATTCTTAAACTGGATTCATTTTTCAGGTTGATGATCCTATTTGAAGAAGTTGTAATTGGTCCCTGTGTCCTCAATTGTCTTTGACATACCCATTTATTTTTCTTGTGCTAACTGCTCTAATTTGTTAAAAAGAAGAGGAGAAAATAAAACAATATTTGATTTTTCTTGCATGAAATGAAATAAAAGTATTATGAAAACATACAATTTGTTTAGATGGTTTAACATCTTTCATTATATGTTAATAATAATCGAAGCCTTTCTTATAATACATTCATTTAGTAGATGAGTTATATCATGTAAATTAACGATGAATATTTATTTTTATATATATTAAATATATAAAAGACAAAGCCTTTTTGATAATTCATTCATTTTGTAGATGAGTTACATCATGTGAGTTAACAATGAATATTTATTAGTATATATATTAAATATATAAAAGATAAAAGAGAAAGCCTTTATGATAACACATTCATTTGATAGATAAGTTATATCATGTGAAAAAACAATGAATATTTATTGTTATATATATTAAATATATAAAACATAAAAGACAAAGCCTTTATGATAATACATTCATTTGGCAGATGAGTTACATTATGTGAATGAACAATGAATATTTTTTGGTATATATATTAAGTATATAAAGATTCAAAAGCACATAAAGCAATTATGATGGCATATTTTTTTGGTACATATCACAATCACAAATTGATTACTCCGACCCGTCGGAAGTCATACGGAAACATTTGAATGACCGAACCTGAGCAATACTGGCGAAAATTGTAGTTGAGTCCTAAGGACCATCACCGGTCACGGTGCAAAATAGTAGAATTTTGGTCGAATTATAAATTATTGACATTTAATTAAGATTTAAATGTGTAAAGTTGCAAATATTCGCTATTCAAAATGCAAATCTTCACATTCAGCGTCGCTATGATGATAAGATCATGACGATACATATTATTTCGTAGTGCCATCTGTTGTAAGGCTATTCAATAATCTTCAATTGAATAATTTTCAAGTCATATATTTTTCATTTAAAAAGTCATACATTAAAATGAATATACCAAAACCAAAGAATTCTAATGAGTAAAATTTCAAACTCAACTTACTTTATTTTTTCACTAATTCTAGAATTTCAGCTGAACTACAAATTACTGATGGTTAATTAAAACGCGACGGGAAAAATCAATTTGATTTGACAGTACGGAATTGAAAAGAAGGGCACTCGTGGCACCACCTTTTAAAGGTTTTATAGATTAAAAGATAGCACCACAAGTTAATTAAGCTTTAAAAGACAAAAGTTTCTCGGGATCGTTTTAAATATTGACCACTTGCGACCCTTTTCAGATGAAGAAATTTTTCACGGCCCCACTTTCACCAGAGAAAATTGCAACAGCCACAAAATTTGAATACCATTGAAACAAAAATTAAGATTAAATAAAAAAAAAGAAACAGAAAGGTATTCATTTATTTAAAAATATTTTTTTTTCGAAGTCTTCAATGCTTCTTCTTTTTCCAGGCGATTTTTCTTAACAATTTTTTAATTCATTCGCGAAATAATCTGACTCAAAGAGTAGAACGATCATTTTCACTGCCCTGCGCTGCGTCTCGAGCACAGGCGTAGCGATACATAGTAAGTGCTTCGGTGCCAAAGAATTTTGTTTCATCACTAACTAGACAAAACTTTACTGCGTTTCTGAATTTTTTACTTTCTGGTGTGCATATAATAGTTAAAGTACAGTAATCGTCAAAAAATTCGACGGTTAGATTTTGACGAATCTCCACGTTTTAGATCTCTAAATTCGAAAAACACATTTTTTGGAAAATGTCTATCTCTGACTACAGACAAACTCAAAACGAATTGAGCTAGACTGTTAAATTTCGTATGACCTTTACACCAAATTTGACAGAATTGCATCAGAAATCTATCATATTTTGAGAAAAAATCTATTCAGAGAATGCCTGTCTGGTCTTTCCGTCTATTCGAATGCAAATTAACGCAATAACTACGAAACTAAGGGAGCTAGATAGATAAAATTCGGAAATCAGAATTAATATCTACGGTTTAAACATCTATCAAATTCTCAGCCAAATTTAATAAGGATTTGATGGTCTGTCAGTCTGTATTTTTAGAAATCTGTAAACGCGATAATTCAAAAACAGAATTATTTAAATACATCAAATTTGGTATGGGATTTTGGGACTACAAATGCAATTTGGGCTCAAATTTTTGTTTTAATCTGGTAGGAAAAACGCATCTCAAACACAAATTCGATTTTTAAATACGATTAATCGCGTGTCAACGAATAATCGCCAAATAACTTGCCAAGTGTCACAAAATAGATTCAGTAAAAATGCTAAATTCATGCAAAAAGTTATTATTTCATAACTAGTGTACTCCAATGTCCTGTAAGGAGTTCTCTGACATGAAACAGAGTATGCGAAAAAGTTATGGAAAGATCACTCCAGCTGGTTTAAAAGCGAAACATTATAATCTTGAGGCATATTAACCATTTTTATATTTATAGGATGATCTAGATTTTCGAGCCTGTTGTTCCAGTGTCATAAGCGACACAACTCGCTATAAGGAATCTTTTTCTCCCCCCAACTATGCTTTCCTTACAACTGTAATGATAAATTTGTATCGAATTCAGAATAGTTTATTGCATTGTTGAAATATATTTCGATTCATTACATACTTTGCTTCAATTTTTTTAAATTTGTTTGGATTAAAAATAAACCCAGAAAAAGTGATCATATATTCTCTAATAAAGGTGTTAACTCAGAAAACGCATTCCATGGCATTGGCGTACAATAGTTACGAAATATTAACTTTTAGAGTAAATTTAGCATTTTTTACTGAGTCTATCGTGTCATCCTTGGCGAGCATTTTTGGCTTTTAATCCCTTGCATCTGGTTAAGAGTATCCGAAAATCTAATTTGCGTTTTATACGCGTTTTTACCAACCGTTCGAAATGAAGGTTTGACACAAAATTACACTTGTCACAAAATCCCATTCCGTATTTGTTATCTTTAAGCTATTGCGTATCTGAATAATTGCGTTTAAATGTTGAAAGTACAGACTGATAGAGGTCAACTCCTCGTTGAGTTTGACTCAATAATGGGTTAGGTGTCTATTATATAGATGTTAAATCTGTGAAGCGAATTTTAACCATGTAGCTTTCTTTGTTTTGTAGAATTTGTGTTAATTTACATTCGACCAGATTTCCTCTTTCACCTTCTACCGCAGACGGAATACCAAATTCCATCCTTCTAGTTCAAAGAAATTTTGAATTGTGTTTGTCACAAACTCTTAAACGGGCGTTTTCCAAACATTTGTTTTTCAAACTTAGGGGACGTCTACAACTTAGAGATTCGTCAAAATCTTAAGTTCGAATTTTTTGACTATTGCTATACGTACAAGAAAGTAACAGCGAGAATTGTCTCCTCGAAACTATCTTTCATGCTCGTTAATAAACCTACTTGTGCATTATTAACTTCTTGTCATTGGCGGTCAATAGTTGTGAAAGAGTTCATTAAAGTGCGGTCTTTGGCTGATAACCATGGGAATGCGGTTAATAACAAGTACCAGAAAATCGAATGGTATTTAGGACTTCTTCACAACAATATAAAACCAAAATTTGATTCATAACTACAAGTGTAGTCGTAAAATCCTCTATCAAACTCGTATATTTAAACCATTGGGCTTTTGAATTATATTGTTAACATTTTTCTAAAAGTATAACCGGAAGGCGGCAACCCTTCGCAGATTCGGTAACAAATTTGAGGCAGATCGACATATCAGATGTTAATTCACTAAAATTTAGGCATCTAGTGCTCTAAGTTTTGTAATTATCTTGTTAAACAATATTCCAACATCGGAGCAGTCAGACTGTCTCTGAAAGGAATTCGCTCAAAATTTGTAGAAATCTACAAATTTGGTGTAGAGGTCAAATTTGGTAGAAATCTACAAATTTGGTGCAGAGGTCATACTCGAAATTTGGTAGAAATCTACAAATTTGATGTAGAGGTTTGGTGTTTCAATTTCAGTCAGAAAAAAAATAATAATTGTAATAATAATAATAAAATGCGTATATGGTTTTTTTTCTATACTAGTACAAAAAACAGTAGTCTCTAGAAATAAAAATCAGGGATATTGTGGCGTTCTCGGTCTTGCCCAAGGTCCGATAATAAATTTGATATTAGCTGGAGAAGGGAAGGCTTTATTTGAGTACCTGTTAGAGAATCTCCAATAAAATCATGGAGAACTGTCCAAACATTCATTCTGCCAACCATTCACAAGAAATTGAAATAAAGGCTTTTATGGGTGCTGTAATGATTATTAGAATAATCCTATTGATGAGACCACTGGAAAGTTGAATTTTGTCGATTGTGTACTATTTTTGAACTGAGAAACCGATATCCATTATTACGGATTGGAGATCTGTGTGATATTATATGAGAAAGTTGATATTTTTTTTTCCGAAATTGCGACGCCAACCGCTGACTTAAAAATTCTTTGAGAGCCACATAGTTTCTTCAATTACTATGCGTAAATACGAAGACTGATAAAATAAATCAAATCTATTTACAGTATTTTATTCAATATCGGAGAACAGAAAAATATATTTTAACAAAAACAGCCAAGATGTTGCGTTCTGAGAAATATTGTTTTACCTTTCGTACACCATAATTCAAAAGAAAGATACCATTATGGAAGATTTACAACATTCTATTCGTTTTACTATCTTTAATATTCTACCAGCTCTGTAAAGTTTTAACTTTAAATTTAAGCCGAAATGATTAAATTTCCTCTAATATAAAAACTTCTTTGCTAAAATCCAGTATTTTTTTGAACAAGCAAACTCGCATTCATATCAGTACCTGTCGGTTTTAACGGTCACCGAAAAGCGCCAACAAAAAATTTCGCCAACTTGGCGATTTCAATCGTCAAGCTATATGCATGTTCAAAATTTTTCATAATCTATATCTATACTTATAATAAATCTCAATGTGTGTGTGTGTGTTGGCGCTCTACAGGCCAGACCATTCAACCTACAGCAACCAAATTTGGCATGTGTATACCTTGGATACCGGGAATGTGCACCTGGGGGTTATTTTTTCGAATTTTTAACTAGAATTTTATTTATTTAAAAATTAAGCTAAATTTTGACGTGTTTCTGCTATAACTTCCGAAAATATTACGGCACAAAAAAGATTTTTACATGAAGTTAAAGATCAAAAATTTATCTTTTAAATGATACTAATGTTTTAATCTTAAAATTAAACTTCTATTTTTAATGCAATTTTAAATAAATATTTTAACTATGTTTTCAATAATTTTTTTCGTAAAAAATAAAAATTAAAATTAAGCACGTTTCGCATTCATGGGAAAAAAATCAGCTTTTCTCAAAGTGTTGCCATCACATTGATTAAAGCTCCAATTAAAAATAAATTAAATCTTTTTGGAAATGAAATCTGCAAAAATATAATTTTCTGTACGTGTCTGTAGGAAATGAAACAAATAAGAAATATTATTTTTTCTAAAAAATAAATTCAAGAAAGATTATTTTATGATCTTTTACACTCTCTATATTATTAATCAAATAAATCAGTTTTATTTTAAGGCAAGTTTTGTTTAATATGAACAGGATATCCATTCAAATCAGGGCCACACAGCTAATTTGTAAACATTTAGTAAGACACAGATCTGCTAAAATGGTCTGAATGGAAAATGATTATATTTTATGTAACTCGATTCAATAAATGCTCTAATACATAACGAATTTTTGTTTTTACATAAAGATTCTGCTGTGGAAATCACGATTAACAAAATGTTCTTGAAACACTAATATTTTAAATAAAAAGAGTTAATTTCCAATCAACTAAATCAATCACTTAAACTGACTGATTTATGAAAATTTGAAAATCACTATTCAATAAAAAAAGGATAATTCTAGATTTTCCATCGATCGTTTCAAAGAAAATACGCCAATCAGCGCGCAGGTTTCTCAAGATTAATTGGCCTAAGATTATGAAAATGTTGAGTTTTTCTAAATTTGTAACATTCAAAACTTCATAAATATGTCTTACTTGATCGTGGAAAATAGAAACATTCATTCATTTATTTAAAATTTGATGTGTCCAGAATATTTCTTAGAATATGATACCTTACTGCATTAAATTTAGATTTCATAATTTTTGAAATATATTTATAGGCCGGAACAAAATATTATTATTGATTTCATTTCAATCCTTTTGAAAGCAAAACTAAAAACTGAATTTTATGCTGTATCTGAGAAATTTTTGTTGAATTATTCTTTGAGATATTACATAAATTATGAAAAATAATTTGTAGTTCACATAAGACTTAAATACCGAGCGATTCTGTTTGCAATACTCATATTCAGTAATTATAATAGTAAATAAATAACAATAAAGATGATAAATAAAATAAAACGCTTGGTTTTATTTAAAAATATCTTTGTATTAATTGCAATTTTATCATTTACATTTTAAATTAAAGTTGAAGTTTTGCCGGAAATGACAACAAATTAGCAAAATATATATAGTAAATTGAACGAAACGATCTAAACAGTATAATTTTGGTATGACTATCAAAATTTGAAGATTAAAAATGTTTTGTTTGAGAATCCTTTGAGAGACCAGTTACTTAAAATATTTAATTGAAAATTGTAGCGAGCGGTAATACTGGCGAACCGGCTGGTCGCCAAAGGCGGTTAGTAAAGAAATAAAGACATAATGCAATTTTGAGGAAGAAATACATTTAAAGTCAAAGTATACATATGATTAAAAGTATGATTTGCACTGAATCATTTCTTATCAGAATCTCGTATTTTTACGAATTTATTTATAGCCAATATTTTAGATAAACGATATATGTCAGAAATAATGAGTATTATAGAAGTGGAGCATTTTTTCTTTGAAATGACTTAATACTAGAGATAATAAAAATATTTGTTATTCTAGTCTAGAACTTTAAAAATTATTTTTTAAGCCATGTTGTCAGAGAATTTTTAAACGAATATAAAGCAATTAAGTAAAAGAATAGAAAACTTTCTATTGAAGAGAATCTATTCTCTTTCAACTTCAAAATTTGGAAATAAAACAAATGGGGGAACTTTGTTTTGTTTAAAGGTAGTAACTCTTTTTTCGTAGATAAAATAGCGTTTGAATGTTTAGGAGAGCAGACTATATTTCGAGATCGTAGAAAGAACCTCTTGCAGAATTTTTTTTTCGGGATGAGTATTGGCGAAAATTTAATTTTAAAAGGGACTTTCACTAATGTGTTTAACTCTGTTTTGTAATCGCTGCTATTTTCAGTTTAACTCTAATCAGTTTGATTTCCAGGCCATCATACATCTTTACACTAACAACTACTGTTTATTGTTATTTTCTCCCTAGTCGTTAAATGCTTAGACTTCGTTCATTGCATTATAGATTTTCTGCGAATCTTTTTAAATTTTAAAATATTACTCTAATAATTTAAAAGGGTACTCGTTTTTCTAATAGTTCTGATAATTCACAAAACATTTCCTTTTATATAAAACACTGATCGCATCGTATTATAGTTTCTCTTGTATTTAAAAGATTCGCAGATGAGCACTTTTCTTAGCTTCGTTTGTTTTAAAAAGTAAAATAGGCTGTATTAATTGTTACATTCACCAAAATGTGAATCTATGGGCTAACACTATTTCTTTCTTTATAGCGACAGCGAAAATAAAATAACCAGAATCCTGTAGCTTTTTACTTTTTAATATTGTGATCAAAAACTTGCAATTGTCATCCTCACATTTCTCTCTAAAATCAACACGCATCACAAACTTATCAGCATTATAGAGCATTTCAGTTAAGCCATTTGTTTGAATATTATATGATGTCACTATTCGGTAATGTTCATTGTATTTCAGAATCTTAAAAGTTCTGCTACTGCATTGGAAAAAATGTAATATCATAATTTTTGGGATTCATTGTTTCCACAGATTTCCACCAGAACTATTCTTTTTATTTCAGGTAGTATGTCCAAATTTGGAGAAAACATTTCTAATCAAAAAATCATTGTACAAATTAGTTACTGATTTCTATGCAGTAATATTTGGTAATGACCTAAATGATTGATTCGAATTGCATAATAGGATTCGCATTCAGATAGTATCTATCTCAAACTGTTCGAAGCAACTTTAGAGTAGTCTCCTTTAAAGTTGTCAGGATCTGTTAAAGACTACAAGAGGACTAATTCGGAATTCGGGACAAGCAAGTTAGTGAAAAGTAATAAGACATAAAAAAATAAAGTATAAAAATGAAATAATAATAAAAGTAAATATCAAAAGAAAATAAGATATAATGAACAATCTTTGACAGAAGACTAAAGAATAATTTTATAATGCACAAAATTAAATTTATCTAAATTAATGCTATTATATAAGTTTTGAGACTTATAAACCTGCTAATATAAAACTAACAGATAGTTGATTAATCGGGAATTTCGTTTAAAACGTCATAAAATCATACACTTGAGATGCTAAAATCGTAGAACTAATTTCATCATTCTTGCTTTTTAAGTTTCACCTTTATCATGCTTTTCTTTTTGCTAGAGAAAAATATATATTTCGTACTAATCTATTTCGTTCAAATGCAGTAAAAATCCGCAAATTTAATCAGAGACCAATTGCTAATCATTAGACATTAAACAAATGCCTAGATGAGTGCGTTTATTGGTTGTTGTGTTCATGATAACTTAGAATTTGACAAGTAGAGAATCTTCAACTTTAGGTAGATATTTTCATCCATTATTACGGTTTCTACTGGTAAAATCGCTTATTCTATGTAGGAGGAAGTATATGATGTAGAGAAGAACTATTTAATAACTGAAAGAAATCGAATTGAACCGAATTCGGTTTTTCCAGTACAATTCGCAAGTTTTTCTAGCATCAACTATATTTAAGAATCTAATTTCAATTAAAATATCCTTTACTAAAAAGGGAAGCGTTTCTGGTCTAAAAACAGAAGGCTATGAATTTCAATGATTGATGCTCATACGAAATATGTGCAAATAAAAGTTTCATTTTCCCTTTGATGTTTTGAGTTAAAAATTTATTTTCAGAATGATAAAAAAAAATTAAAAATTCGTACAAGCCTAAAAATTTGATTGGAATATAATTTACAAAATTAATTAAAAAAAAGGAAAAATAAGTAAAATTATTCATCGTCTCCTAGATTCGAACCTGCAAAATGTTCCGAACTGTAATTTCTCTCATTCCATCAATTCACAAATTATACTAGAGCCATCTGCATCTAATTTTCGAAGTTCGGTTAAAAACTCATAGTTCCAAATAGGATGCTTTTCTGGTCCAAATGCATAATGCAATGAAATTGAGACATTTCTGCGCATGAGCAAGATGTGGAATTTAAAAATTATATTAATTCTATTGATATTTCAGATAAAAATTTATTTATGAAAGTGTAATCAATTTATTAATTTGTAGTAACCTTAGAATTTGTTTGGAATGTACTATAAAAATAAATTAAATAGAAGAAAAATATGTAAAGGTATTTATCGTCTTCCAGGTTCGAAGATGCAATCTACAAAATGCTCCGAACATCATTACTTCCCAATGCATGAAATCAAAAGCTCTACTGGTGCCATCTACATTTAAGAATCCAACTTCGATTAAAATATCATAGTATGAAACATAAGGCTATAAATTGGAGTAATTGAATCTCATACACAAGATACGGGATTAAAAATTATATTAACTTATTATGTTTTGACTTAAAAATTTACTTTAGAAAGTATAACATATAGAATATAGTTTACAAAATAAATTCAAAAATGAAGAAAAAAATACATAAAACTATTCTTCGTCTTTCAGATTAAATCCTCCAGACTGGAGAATGCTCGCAACTGTTGAATCATAGAAATTACAAATTTTTTGAGGGCAATCTACATATACTATTCGAAGGCAGTTTAAAAGATTATAGCTTGAAATAGGATGGGATTCTCTTGAAAAAGCATAATGCTATGAATTGAAGCAGATTTCAACCCGTGCTCAAAATGTCGAATAAAAAAATTCAACTAATAATATTGATATTTTGAGATAAATATTCATTTTTGGAAGTATCTTTTTCATAATTCATAGTAAACTTAGAATTAGTCTGGATAATGACTTAAAAAAATGAGGTTGAAATATAAAAAAAAAAAAAAACTATTCATCGTCTTACAGATTCTAATCTGCGTTCTGCACAATGTTCTGCTCTTTTGATCCAATGAAGTTGCAAACTTTTAGAGCGCCATCTACATTTAACCTCCGAAGTTATATTAAAATCATAGCTTGAAATTGGTTGGGATTCTTGTTAAAAAGCAAAAATGGATCCATATGGATTATCGAGCGATTTCAGCGCATACGGAAGATGTGCTGTATTAATTATATTATTTATTTATATTAATTATATTGATATTTTGAGCTAAAAATTAATTTTTGAAAGTATTACCATTTTAATAATTCTTAGAAGCCTTTGAATTATTTTGGATTGTAATATACAAAATAATTTGAAAATGTGGAGAAATTATAAAAAAGTTTCCATCGTCTTCCAGATTCTAGCATGTGCTCTGCAAAATGCTTTTAACTAGTGAATGAATAAAGTCACATATTTTTCAAGAGCCATTTGCAATTCACCTCCGATGTTAGATTAAAATATTATCAATTATTTATCATCAATCCCACCCTATTTCAGCTTGAAATAGGATAGGATTTGGGAAGGATGTGGAATATAAAATTTATATTAATTAAATTGATATTTTGATATACATTTTAATTTTGGGAAATATAATCATTTTAAAAATTCTTAGTAAACTTGAAATTCTTTCGAATTATAAAGCACAAAAAAATTAAAAATTAAAATAAAATATATAAAAATATTTCTAATCTCTCAGATGCGAACCTGTTGAGTATCGAATGCTCTGAAAAGTAATGCCGCTTATTCCATCAGTTCAAAAATTCTTCGAGCGCCATCTACAGTCAAACTTCTCGGTTCTAATAAAAAATCATAGTTAGAAACAGGATGCGTTTCTGTTCTAAAAACACAATACGACAATCCAATTCTAGTTTTAAATTCGGTACGAATCTGCTGTAAAAGCACGATGCTAAGAATAGGAATGACATATGCATGAACTTGACACTTAAAATTTCAAATAAATCTATAAAAATTTTAAAGAAATATTTTATTTTTGAATTAGAAGGTTTCAAATAGTTCAGAGTAAATATAGAATTAGTATTCGGAATAATATTAAAAAAAATAATAAAAAAATATATAAGTCCATTTTGCAGTTCCGAGATTCAAACTGAAGACCAGCAAAAATGCTTATTTCGTCCTGTTATTCTATCCACCCAACCACTTACTCCTTGAATTTCTGTCGGGTCTTTGATTCTTAATATGACAATCCAATTGAAGTTTCAAATACGGTGGGAATCTGGTCTTAAAGCACAATGCTAGTTTGTATTTATATTATTATAAGGTTTCAAATAGTTCAGAATAACTGTAGATTTATTATTTGGAATAATCTTTAAAATAAAAATAATATATATATATAAAACCATTTTGCAATTTCGAGACTCAAACTGAACACCTGCAAAAATTTTCATTTCGCCCTGTTACTCTACCAACCAAACCACTTATCCCTTGAACGTCTGCGGGGTCTTTGATTCTTAATACAACAATACAAATCTAGTTTCCAATACTTTGGGAATCTGGTCTAAAGGCACAATGTTAGGAATAGGAATGT
>JAPMOR010123551.1:0-32761 GCA_026543865.1 Argiope aurantia
TTCCACATTAAGGCACTATTTAAAAATATACTATGCAACTACAATGGAAGATCACGTGATCAAGGTTCTCCCATACCCAAAAAAGTTTGCATGTTAATAACAATACCAGAAAGCAACGAATTCTGATTCTTTATTTAAAATGATTTTTTTTCAACTGTTTTTTATTTAATCGGCATAGGTTTTGAAGATAGTTTGTTTTAAACGAAAAGAAAAGTATTATTTGTCAAAAATAATTTAAAAGTCCGATAACAAATTTATACTAATGGTAATAATATACTCTTTCTTCAATTTATAGGAGAGCAAAGATTCAAAGACTGGATACGGATTCTTTATGAAAACTTGTAAGTTTCTTTCATTTAACATTAAAATTGGTGTTAAGTCTTTTTTTTTCTGTTATAAATAAAGTTTTATGTTATTACATGAAATATGCAGTTTTCTATATATGTATATATATGAAACATGTAGTATATGTATATCTTCCTATATATATAAAATATGTAGTCTTTATATATAGTTTCATGAAATATACAGTTCTCTATTTCTCTACATTTATAATGTTTTTACCTTTTACAGATGGAATAAGGAGATACAAAGGATTTCACCATATAACAATGAACCAAATCAAACTGACCTGTCAATCAAGTTTCTCCATAAAATAATGAAGAAACATTTTGAAGAATAAATACAGAAACAAAAACTCTTTTTTTTTACATGTATATAAGATTACAATTCCAAGAGCTACTCTTAACTATTTCCCATTCAATTTCTTTATCTTTGAATCTGTGTGTTCGATTCACTTTCAACAAAGAACAAATGCTGCTACGGCAAGAAATGTTCACTCCAAATTCTTGCAGTTAAAGTAGGCAATATCTTTTGGCTAGTTAATGCTAAACAAATAGAAAGCGATTTCTTGGATACTTATAAAATCTTAATCATTAGAAACACTCAAGGGTTACAGCACTGCTAACTTCATCCAAATTTTTTTAGAACTTAAGATAAGCTGGTACTATTTTTGTGACTTTGAGTTTTACTTTAAAATGCTTCGATAAAAGTTATGTTTAAAGTATATAGAAACAAGCACATACATATAACAGCCTTTTTTTAGCTATTAAAGCATCGTTTGCTTCAAATTATATAAGTTTTTGTTTATAAATAAAATTATAATAAACTTCTCTTCAGAATTTTCCTTTCATATAAAATTAATTATCAAAAGGGATATATCATTGAGAATTTTATAATGTTTATAAAAATACGTATGATCCTTGTATTTAAATGATGATACTTTCTTTTCTCCGTATAGAATCATTCGATCTTTTACAAAGTTTCTTTTTAAAATTTTATATGCATATTAAATGATAAATTATTTAGACATTAGAAAAAAAAATACTATTTATTATCTTTTTTGCATAATGAATATGTATATGACGTTATGTGTATGTTAATGAAAGTGTTTCTATATGAATTGTTAAAAAAATTATTACTATCCTTGTACATAAAAATTCATTTATTCCAAATAAATGAAATGTTCTATTTCAAAAATTATCTTAACTTTTGCAGCAATTTTTCTAAATCCCGCTCGATAGAAATTTAAAATGAATATTACAATCATAATATCTCATAAATAATTAAACTGTGAATAAATTTACAAAAATGTTTTCCTTTGCCTTTTAAATTTCCATGAGTAATAGTAAATTTTTAATAAATCAGATATTCAAAAGAAGAGAAATTGACTAAATAAACAAAAAAGATGCAGTTTATCATATTTTTTCCATCTGAAATTACATTTATATTTTCTTAACCTATTATAATTTAATAATTTTTGTTCAGTCGTTATTTTTTTAACCCATTAGCACTGGTGTATGCAACAGTTGGCCAGTAATCCCATATCTTCGTCTTCTACATAAACTCGACTAAAACTTGAAATAAAATAAAATAAAAATTTAAAAAATTAAGGAAGTACAATAAATTCTTAGCTATACTTTTTACTATTATTTTAACACAAAAATACTGCTAATTTATTAATTAAGTCAATTTTTCTTATACATTAAAATAACAATTTTTCTTATTCATTAAAATAACATAAATTTTGCAATAAAATCAGTTAATCTATATTTAATCCATTTAGTTTAAATAATACGTATATATAATTATCATTAATAATAATATGGTTTTATAATATTATAATTAATTATTAAACATTTAAAATGAAATCTATTTATTGATAATTTAGAGCTACTTTTATTTATTTATTAATAATTTTATACTTCATTTTGATAGCTTAAAGTCAATTTTACCTTATAAAAAATATAAAACTCTGATGAAAATTCAATACACACCCATAAAAATATTTTCTGAAAATTAAGTTTTAAATAAAATAAAAATAACTCTGTATTTTTTCAAATCTATTTTTAAGTGATTGCAATGCAAAATTAAATTAAAACAAATTAAAATCAAAGCAGATAGAAAAATTTGAAAAATTAAATTAGAATTTCTTTTAACTATTGAACATAGTTTAAAAGAGTTTTTAACTATTTGGTATAATTATATTTTGTTGTATCTATGCACTAAACTTCATACTCCTAATTAAATAGTTTTTGAAAAGCGTTTTAAAGTCAGTCAATAATCCCCTTGCGGTAAAAATATTAATTGGCACTTTATAGAAAATTAGAAAATCAACTTAGCTAGTTGAAACTTTTAAGATCTACATTAATCCATCATACCCTAAAGAATTTTAAAAAAATCAACCAAATCTATTTAATAGAGTATGATGCTTGATGCAGATAATATCAAACATCATAAAAGTTAATTTTAAAGATGCGACGATAAAATGAGTAAAATCTTTCTGCATCAATAAAGGCAGTCTGAACATCCGTTTGAAACCCTTTAAGTCGGCTTCACAGGAGGCATCAAACTTTGATTCAATCATTTGTGTTTGAGTGAAATGATTTGTCTTTTGCAGTGAAGAGTCTTTCTACTACATGGTATATTGAATGCTTGATCCAATTAAACTTGATTTAATCATTCACAGTTTGAACGGGTCAGTTGGTGGTAGAAGAAATTGTAATTGCTGCTATTGTCATCTTTTTTAAAGTTTTGATTTTAACAGCACAAAAAAGGAAACTATTAAATTATTATTTATCTAATAACAGCGGAAAATTAATTCATGAATTAAAATCGAACTCCCACACAAGGGAATAGCTTTCTAAGAATGTTCAACTTGCTTTAATTCGGGTATAAAGGATCAACAATAAATGTCCAATATAAATTCGTAGTTCGAAATCCAGTTCGTAGTCGAAGTTTTAAAATTATTATCCTACACATGTTTTTCTGCATCGGCCTGCCATCTTTTTATTATAAAATAATGTCATGCCATCAGTCAGATTTTCCAAACGCCTTTCTGACCATCTTGTTTTTCGTTTATTGATTAAGGTCGACTTGTTATTTCCTTGAAAATACCAAGCAATCAAACATTTATGCAAAATTTATAGTGATTTATGGATTATTGAGTAGGTAGGATGTGACAAAATATTTATACATAAATCATCAAAATATGAGGTCACAAAATCAATATTAAAATATCAAAAATTACTCAAGTCAGCAAACTTGAAAGTGATTGATGCATTGTTTTGATTGATCACAGATCGTATATCTATTTTAAAGATGACAGAAAAGAGGACGCTTTATTCGAACATAATAACTCAGAAAGGTTTAACCTTATAATAAATGTATGCTATGATTTAAAATTTCTTTTTACCTTTATTCTATTTTGTTTCAGATATTTTCCTGTAAAAGGTGAAATAGCTTTTGGAAAGTCTTAAATAGTTAAAATAACTTTTATAATTTATGAATTCCAAACGCTAAAAATCTGACAGTCAAATGATATTTTTCTAAACTTTTATGCATTTGTTGTACCTTCTTTTCGACGGCAGAATGAACTTTTTACAAAGAAAAATAATCACATTATTATTTATTTATATTTAAAGCCTATTTATTATTTATTTTTTTGAATAAATTACCCAAATTTATTGAGTTTGTATTCATTAGTTTTAAATCATATTTTAAATTCCAACTCTTTATAAATAACTATTCATAATTTAGAAATTCCAAAGACAAAAATTTAAAAGCCAAACGATATTTTTCCAAAATAGTTTTCTTATTCTTGTTTCCTCTTTTCGACTGCAAAATGAACTTTGCAAATTCTCAGGATAAATTTTTCAGAGAAAAATAACCAAATTATTATTTATTATTTAAACTGTTTTTAAAACCCGGCAGAGTAAAGCTCTTATTGATTAATTTTAAAACACATTTTAAATTCTATCCATTAATCCTAGATCCAGTATTTAATCAGTTGAAAAGTTTTGATCACTGCCTTATATTGTGATAATTTATTAATAAAAAACTTGAAATTAACTATTTCGAATTTTGAAATTTCAGAAATTTAAAATTTAAAAGTCAAACGATATTTTTCCAAAAATGTTTCTTTATTCTTGTTTTCTCTTTCCGACTGCAGAATAAACTTTGCGAATTCTCAGGATCAAATTTTTAGTGAAAAATAATCGCAATATGATCTCTTATTTAAATTGTTTTAAACGCCCGGCAGAGTAAAGTTCTTATCTATTAATTTAAAATGACATTTTAAATTCAATCTTTTGAACCTAGATCCAATATTTAATTAGCTGAAAATTTTGATTTGATGCTTTGCGTTGTATTAATTTTATCTATAAAAATTTTGATTTTCAACAAAATAAACAGTGCTTTGAAAGAATTATGTACTTTCATTCTTCATTCAAATAATACCAAAAATGGAGAAGATGTTAGTGTTGGCAAGGTATTTGTTGAAAGTGTTAGATACTTTTCAAGTTATTGTTCTCGATATTTAATGAAGATTACGACAGAGGAACAAATAGACTGAATGGAATTGAAAAAAAAAATTTATGAAAAAATATATATGAAATGCATTGTTTGAAAAAGTGCATGGCATTTTCTGTTTTCGGATCGCTTGCAATTTTGACCAAAGATGCACTTTTCTCACTTTTCTTTATATTCAAAAATCTGCTTGTAAAAAAATCCACAAACTTGATTGGAAACTGTAGAATTATTTTTAATAAACTTGTACTACTTCTTCTTTATATTTGTACCCACCAAATATTATATGTATTTTTAAATCAATAAAATTAACGTGTTTTTACTGTCTCAGATTTCTTTTTCTTTGTTACAACAACTAAAAATCTCCAGAGAAAGCTTTATATTTGGCACATTATTTGTAAATTTCGACATGCATGAAAAAAAAAATCATTCAAAACTTTCTATAGAGCAGACCATTTTACCTAGATATGCAAAATTTGTCTGAAATTACGTTTTGAATAAAAGGATCATATTAAGAAAAGATTTTCCATAATTTAGTTCAATTTTCATTTAAAATTTAAAAATAACTTTTCTGATCATTACGGCACAAAAGTCATTTTTATAACACTCAAAAATTCAAAAAATAATTTTTTTATATATATCAATTTTTTTCATACAATTTTCTTCTCTTGGTTTTGATATATTAAAAAATATTTTATGATTTGCAAGAACATCCAATCTTAATCATAATCTTAAATCAAAGACTTTTTGGAGATGTTCGAAAATAAAATATTTAAATATTTTGAAATATATTTTTCAAACTGAAACATAAATAGCCTAATGTTACGATTTACATATTCAAATTTCTTCTAAATGATACTTTAAACTATCTTTCAAAAATTTTATGCTTAATTTCTTTTAAATCGAAAGAGTATTGTGTAAGATCAATCAATTTACTAAAATATATTTAAGCTTTTGTTTTATTTTTTAAAAAGTATTTTGACAAAATCTCAATATTCGAGCTATTTTATTCTGCAGAATTTCAAAAATAGATGTCGGGAAAATTTAAATATAATGATGACCTCTATGAAAAAATTATTTCAAACACTTTTAGATAACGCATTTCTACAGATACATTTGTACCATATATACCAAAAGTTATTTATTTGAAACTGGAAATTTCCTAAATGTTTGAGTTGGAATCTTTTGATTGTTTTAATATTTTCTCTTTGTATACTTAACGTCTTTTATGTAAACAAGAAAGCTAAAAAAAAAAAAAGTTTTTTTTTCTCTTTAATTTTTTTCTTCATATGAATGAAAGAGAACAAAGTGGTGCCGCCATCTGTTGGATTTATATTGCACTAAAACTGAAAATGCTTATGACGTTGAATGCCATTTAATGTTACGAAATATTTTCTAATTATAGTTATTTTTTAAGTACTGGTAAATAATAGTAATACTACTAAATTAAACCTTTTAAATGAAACAAATCCATGGTAATGAGGATACCGTTTTAGCAATTCAATCTATATCATTAAGACTATTTGCATCAGAAAAAAGAAAAAAGACGTTCCGTTTCAAAACTTTTTAAAAAGCATTACTTATCCATTAAAAATACTTATTATCTATACAAAAGAGAAATAAGATTACTAAAAAATTATTTCCTTTGTTTCGGACAGTTTCGTCTAATTTTATTATGTTTCAGGTGAAAGTGCAAGGAGAAACATTATGTTATTTTCTAAATATTAACGATTTCATTTCAGTGTGATTACATTTCAAATTCTTATTTTTTTCAAATTAAATTGAAAAAAATTGCAAAATGATTCAAAAAATTTCTACTTACACTCATAAAGTCATTTTGGTTTAGCAAATAGAAATGAATGAAGTCCTATTTTTGAGTTAAATTCGAATTTTTGAGGAGTGATTACCTTATCTTCGAACCATGACAATTTTTTTTTTATCTGTGACAACTTTCTACAAATTTTCGTTCCATATTCAGAAGAAGATCATTTGATTCATAACAGTCTTAAATCAACAGGAATTATCTCTCTGAAGCTTTCTCGCATAATCTCTAATTTTCTTATCCCTCTTTCTCTGCATAAAATTGTGAATCTTGAATAAAACCGTGTATATCTTGCAAGGTATTGGTGAGTGATAGTTACGAAATATTGATCTTTAGCTTGAATCTAGCATTTTTTTTTTTTTTTTTTTTTTTACTGATTCTATCGCAAGAATGCATTCTTTTTGACATATTTTTGCCGATCGACTGGCATCAAAATTTGACACAAAACTACAGTTGCAGTTACAAAATAGTATATAGAATTTCATTGTTTTAAGTCACTGCATTTATATGGATGCGAATGTACAGATGCGATAGATAGTCAGTTTTTTGATGCATTTGGTCCAGAATTTGATATTTTTGTTTCAGATAGTTAAAATGTGTGCCAAATTTTATCTGCTTTGCTCTTTTCCTTTTGCAACAATCGAATAGGTAGACATACTTCCTCTGAATGGATGTAGTTCGAGGTTTAATAGCAATTTACAAAATTAGTCATAAATCCCCGTACCAAATTTCAGGAGACTAGCTCAAAAAGAATTTGAGTGATTTTGTATCAAAACACAGACATAATACAAAAAAAAAAATTGTGTTTCTCCGACTTAGGGAGGTCTAAAGAATAATGATTCGTCAAATTCTTGAATTCGAATTCTTTGACGATTACAATACTTTCTCTATATTCATATACGAAATCATTGAACGAAAGATTTGAATTTTCGAAGTCTTGTAAATTCAAGTCTTCATCCCTCAATAACTGGTAATGATTTAGATCCCAAACAAATTTCGGTCATTTATTTAGATTGAGGCATAATTCTTAACAAGTGGAGTGGTCTTTCCGAAACATTCCCGCACACTGGCTAATAAAGGTGTTAATCCCCTTTCGGGCAAAAAAATTGTGGACCTTGGGAGGTATATATATACATTTTTTTCAAAGCTGGAATGCAATGAAAAAAATGTATTATATGTTTTTATACATTCATATTGAATATAATTATGTGTTAAATAGAAAAAACGTTTTCTTTGTCTCTTGATATATCATATGAAATTCAAAGAAAGTTTAGTGACTAATTTATCATGATAAAATAAAATAGAATGAATATAATAGCTGAAATTTATTTGTATGTAATTTATGGCTTAGGGCTTCTATAGCAAAAAGTATAAAATCTGCCAAAAAAATTATTTTTATAGCCATTATTTACAATTAGAGTGAACAAAAATTTGAAATCGAAATGCAGAGCGCATCAAGGAAGCTTTAAGTGAGTAAATTCGTTTTTGTTGTGTTGACATCAAGGCAAGAGATGCCAGCAGATTCTAACAGGTTTCTAGTCACCCCGCTTGAGCGGTATAAACTCTAAAATGCAACAACCAGGGAGTTTTCTTTTAGAATGTTTCACTACTGTAATGATTCTGATCATCATGTTCAAAAGGAAAAGAAATGGTTTAGAGCTTGAACTTTTCATTTCCCTATAACTCCTAAATTATTGAAGTGAGTAAATTATACAAATAATTGTTTATTAATAACTAAAAAAATTTCGCTGCAAGTGCAAGTGAGTTCTTTCGTGAAATATGGCTAGAAGAAATCACCTGGACGACTTCGCACGTGGAAGAAGGATCGGAAAGCTGGAGGAGGGGCGCAGTTTGACCAATGTAGCTGAGGAGTTCGGAATCAACAGAAGTGTCGTTTTGCGCGCTTGGAAAGCCTTCCAAACCATAGATACAGTTGCTAGAAGGGTTGGTGGTGGCCGCTCTAGGGAAACAACTGCAGTGGATGATCAATATATCGTCCTGCAGGCGAAAAGAACCCGATACCAGCCAACAAATGCAACTAATCAGCCACTGTGTACAGTAACAGGGCGATAAGTATCGCATTTTACTGTGGCCAGAAGCCTTCACGAAGGAAGCCTACTCACCCACCGTCCTGAACACTGCATCCCTTTGGAAGTTAGGCATCAGTGCACATTTAGAGGGATGTGAGAAGCACAAAAACTGGACATCTCGTCAATAGAGTCTTGTCCTCTTTACGGATGAGAGTCGTTCAGAGTACCATAAGAACTCTCAACGCCAGTTGATTTAAAGAGAGTCGGGACAAGGTTTCATCCCAATAACATCACGGAAAGAGACCGCTACAGTAATCTTGGAGTTGTCGTCGGGGAGGCATAATGCTGAATGGGCTGACTAGCTTCATGTTTTCGACAGAGGTTCTGTAACCGGAGATTGCTATTGTAAGGAGGTGATCTTTCCCCATGTGTGTCTGTTTCGAGGTGCCATTGGATCAGACTTCGTTTTATGGAATGACAATGCATGACCACACTGGACTGCTGATGTTCAGCAGCTACTGGAAAGTGAGGATATCACTCGAATGGATTGGACAGCATTCTCTCCTTATTTAAATCTCATAGAACATGTGTGGAATGCTTTGGGGGCCTTGTTGCACGATTACATCCTCCAGGGAACACTTAACAACTGAAACAGATGCTGATTGAGGAATGGGCACTCTTACCTCAAAAACTGTTGGACGGTCTGGTGCTGAGTGTGGAGTGACGGTTCGAAGCAACCCTTGCATTAAGAAGAGGGCATATCCCATACTAAATAACATCTGCTTGTTGTACTTCCTCTTGGACAGACAATTATGTGTAGCGATATTATGAGTTCAATGAAGCCTTTTTTTTTTTGTTTGATTCCATATTATATGCATTGTATTTATTTTTGCACATCTATGCTTTCGTCATCGTTTAAGCACAAAATGCTGTCTCTTATTTCTGAATTTCAAGGCTCTCAAATTATTTCTCGTGGAGTTATGGCAAAAAAGCACCTGTTGCTTAAGTTTTGCACGCCATTGTAGTAAAACATACGAAGTTTTGATGTCATAATTGTATTACTGTCAACATATGACATTTTGTGACTATGAAAAATTTTATATACAATTATTTGAGAGCCACTGTGACCTACCTATACAAAAGTTTTCAATCAATAAAAATTCGATGCATTTTACATGCGACATTTTGATATAAGAGTGATAGAAAGTGACCAATCCTCCATTTTACAAATGGTCAAAATTACAAGTGAATCTACAGAAGTTCTTTTTCATTTCTGAGCATTGAGGGTAATTGACTTGCTCTTTTATATTTTAAGTAAATAGGGTCAGCAGAAACTCCAAATACTGTGTCCAAAATTCTGATCACAGAATGGGGTATACTTTGGAAAATTGTTAAAGAATAATTAAAATTTTGAAGTCACAGATTTCGGATTTTGTTACAGTATTTACGAGTATCATGTCCCTGACTTAGATAATATTTTTGAAATGAAATAAATTTAGCGGTGTTATTCTTTTCTAATACATTTATACTTTCATGCAAAAAATACTAAAAATTTTATAAATTATCCGATTCTCTAAAAGTTTGTAATTCATTTTTACACTTACATGTGTGCACAAAATACTTTTTTTTTTATCTTATGAGAACATGATGTTGCTTTGGTGTGGGGCTTTTGAAGTCTCAAAATGCGTAGGCAGGAAATAAATAACAAATGGGTCGTAAGAAGTTATAGCAAGTTAAGCGCAATGATGGAAAAAGGAATCAACGCGAAAGAGCCAGGAGTGGTATCATATATATATATATATATATTAGCAATTTTCCTAGCTGACAAAAAAATTGGGGGGCTCGAATGGTTCTGAAATTACAAAAAAAAAACAAAAAAAACATCGTTTTTCTAAAAGTTGACGATTGCACAATTTATCACATGATCATTCCAAACCAGTTTAAACCGGATTTTAGTAAAAAAAAATGTTTTTGGCCTAGTGAAAAAAGTTTTGCAACTCGAACAGTTTTAAAAAGGGGAGAAAAAAACATAGCCTTTCTAAATATTGATACATGCATAACCTGATACTAGCGTAATTTTTTTCAAACTGGTATTTCACCAGAAAAATTTTTTAGAATTCGATTGATTTTGAGAGGGTCAAAAATCATCGCTTTCCTAATTGTTGATGATTGCGAAATATGAATGTTGATAACTTGAAATTTGCAATAGCAAATTTGACTTTTTTTTAGTTTTATTTTTTTCTATACTATGCTTTTTTATTCTTAATCTTATCAATCCCAGTGGGTACCTCCAAATGAGGATGAGATGCTTCTAGCATAGTGGTTGAATCTCACCACCCTGGAGGGTACACGAAAAGATGGGGGTCTGGCTCTCCCATCGATGACGGGATGTAGTTCCTTAGGGAAGAGTTGCAGCGTGGCCGGTGATGGCCCTTAGGTACTACAGATACGCCAGGGTTGCTATTGCGGTGGTACGGTCATTCAGTATTTATTATCCGTGTCCCTTTGGGCGGGGCGGAGAGTCAGTGATATATATTCTTAATCTTTTGACTATAGTTCTGATTATCCATGTCTGTCAGGAGCCTAGATAGATTTAGGACGCAGAGTATAAACTGTACATTTGTCACTCCTGTTCCCTGATGGTTTCGTTCCTGGAAGTTTAGAAACAGTGATACAGCTCATGTGTCATCCTTGTTATTTGACCACATTCAAAATTATTAAATTCGTTTCAAAATAGTCGTTGCATTGCTTCTAAACGGTATATTATTATAATTAATCAGCCATTCCTTTCAAGACAAAAACCAACAAAAAGAATATAAGTTCAGAAAAAAGAATTTGAGAGTGCTATGAATCTGTTTTTAAAACACAAAATAATGGCAAAAATACTTTTTTCGCCCTCCCCCCTTTTATAACTATCTGTAAAAATACCTTACTCCCACACCATTAAAGCGCATATCAGCAGAATGGTGCGAATATCGTTTCGTTTAAAAGCATTTCCGGTATAAAAAATAAATTTAGTTTACATAAATTATCAACACTAGCATTTGGTTTTACGTTAAGTAGGTCTCTCCAGAGTGTAACGCACGTGTGTGACATTTAAAATTTGGGAGACTCAGACGTCAACACACGCGTCCGTTCATTCGCAAGTCCCGTTCTCAAAAGAAAAATTAGAGATATCATTGAGTTTTGTTTGTGGCGAGCGTCGCGCCCTCTCTCGATCGTCTGGGGAAATAGCGGAGTCATTGGCCGAATTGCGCTTAATGTCGACAATTTATTTTGAAAATGATTTCCCGGAAGTTAAACCTAACTCTTCTGTGGATAGTTTCCGGGCTTTCGTAAGTACCCACACTTATTTTTTTTTATTCTTCCTTTCGCACCCATTTCAAATTTTTCAAATATTTCACTCGATTTGAAATTTTTTTTGAAAGAATTATTTCTCCATTTCTTCGAATGTAGGCCACTGTGTAAGTGCGTCGTTACGATTTAAAACTTTCACTGAAATAAATAATCGTTTGCTCTTGTTTTGTTCTTCTTATAGACATTTGTTTGAAATATAATTAATTTCAAATAAATAAATCTTCTGGTATGGAATTTTTTTCTTTTATTGTGTTGTATAGAAATTTCAATTGATTTCTGTTTAGACTTTTGGAAATAATAACCCAATTAAGCTTAAATTTTATAAACAAGCAAAAAGAGAAAAATTGCGGAGGGGGAGTTCATTTTTTGTAGAAAAGAATCAAAATGAATTTATGCCATTTTTAATTTATATGAAAATATTTCTCAATTGGCAAATTGCTAATGCGCAATAACAATGATTACCAGTGACGTTAATATTCCACAAAGTATAATGCAGTGTTATAAAGGCTATATTTGAATGTAATATTCTTTCGTATTAAAAAAAGGTTTCAAAATGGTGAATTATATTTTTCTTTTTTAATTTTAGGAGTTTTTGTAGTAATGTAAATAATATATTTATAACATAGCAATTTATAATATTTTTCTTGATTTGCATTTCATTTCACATCTTCTGAATAATCATATCATTAGAAAATATTATCGTTTTCATAAAATAACACTTTTGATTAAAATAAATTCAAGCAAACTCTAAAGAATAACATCCTTTTTTTTTGAAATTTTATAATCAACTTCCAATTTATTTTAAAATAAAAATTCTTTATTAAAATTTACCCAATAATACGAAATAGATATCTACTAGTATTGATATTTAAGAATTTAATACTTAAAAGCCATTTTTCTAAATAGTTAAAATTATAAAGTAGATAATAATTTGAAACGAATTAAATATATTGACAGCATGAAAAAATGGCACACTGCTCTTTTAGATCTCTAAAACGATGATATTTGCAAATATTTCATACCAAAACATTTCATTTTTTCAATTTGACATGAAATTTAAATACTGAGAAAAAATATATTTATCAACTTTTTAATAAAAATAACACGCTTTTATGTTTAAATTTGCAAAGCTTTAGTTAAAAAAAACTATTTTAATTATGTATAAAGTTGAAACATAATTGAAATCACTTTTCAACATTTTTGTTGTACTTGAATAGCAGCAACATCGGAAAAAGTACTACCATGTTTTTTTTAATAAGACATAACTTTATTTTAGAGAATCAAACACCTAATAAAAATTCAAAGTTGTTCTCAATTCAAAACTTATCGATTTTAATTTACGAATTAACAACAACCTTCAGAATATTTCGATACAAAATTTACGATAGCTGATCTTTTTAAAAAAACTGAAACGAAACAAAAATGATTTAAGCAAAAGAATCAATAGTATTATAAAAATTAAGCATTTGAAACTACTTTTGAAAATGATATTTTTAGATTATATATTTGTGGATAAAATTATCTATACTTATAAATAAAGCTGAATGTGTGTGTGTGTGTATGTGTGTGTTGGCGCTCTACAGGCCAGGTCATTTGACCTACAGCTACCAAATTTGGTACATGTATACCTTAGACGTCGGGAATGTGCATCTGGGTCCCTTTTTTGAATTTTTAATTAGAATTTTAATTATTAATTAAAAACTAACTTTCCCGCTAAAAAAAAAACTTCCATTTTCCCCACCGCCAAATGAGTAAGGCTTCAGTTTTTTTCCCCAACAGTAATGAGGCTAGGGTTAACATTTTTCGGCCGATTATTTCAAACGATTATGTTTATTTTCTTAATGTTTTATGCATTTAAAATTAAACATTGTTAATTAGTCGATCTTTCAGATTCATTCTGAAGTACTTTTGCATTAAAATAACACAGAATAAAGGAAATTAAAAATGTCTAATCTGCATAGCGTTACCCCAACAGGCGTAGAAAAATTCACGCATTTGCGTTACCGTAACTGGCGTTGAAAATTCACGCATGCGCATTGTGTTCTGATTGTTATGACTGATTGCGGACTTGGTTAAAATTATTTTAGGTTAGTTGCATGCTTTTGTAATTAAATTGTATTTATGTTATATATTTTTTGTATACGCTTATAGTTTTAAGTCCATCGTTTTTTAGGTAGTTTTTTTTAAACCTGCTTTCAACCGATTATTTTAAACGATTCGTTTTATTTTCTTAGTGTATGGTGCATTTAAAATTAAACATTGTTAATTAATTGATCGGTTCATGATGAATCTGAGAAAATTTTGTTGACAACTTGAAATATTACATAAATTAAGAAAGATATTCTTTAGTGCCCATAAAGTTTAAACGCTCAGTAACTGTTTTCAGTAATTATATTAAAAAGAAAGAAAAAAAACTTTGTTTCAGTAAAAAATATTATTATATTATTTGCAGATTAATCCTTTCCACTTTAATTTAAAGTATAAATTCTACAGGTGCTAATAGAAAGGCCTTTATAATATTATGAGTGAATTATATGACTATCAAAATTTGAAATATTTTGATGAAGAAGCTATTAAAGTAGGAATTGCATAAAATATTTAATTATAAAATTTTAACGAACATTAAGATTAGTGAACCGGATGGTCGCCAAAGGCGGCTAGTATTAAATAAAATCATACGAAAATTTACTGAAATTGAAATCTGCAATTATCTAAATCTGATTGGAATAATTTGTTAAAAATGTTTTATAATTTGGTTTATTGGAATAATTTGTTTAAAATGTTTTATATCAAATTTTTGATGTCGAGATTTTCAAGTGATTTCAGATAAATTGCATGATTTATTCAATTTGTATATTTTCTTCTGCAAACATTTTAGGGAATATAATTTCTGAAAAGTATTTGAAAATATAAACTTTTGATATTTACTTTTAAATTGCGACATCGTTTTTAAGAATAAGAAAGGGGAAAAAAACGTTTTATTTATTGTTTGATTATCTGGCCATAAATATAGATTGGGAGATAACAGTTTACCTTGATAAATGTGACAATCAGAAAATTTTCTCGAATTTTTTTTTCTTGCAAACGATATTTTTATGTTCTTTTTTATAAAGTAAATGTTTTTGTAACACAAAGTCATGAAAATGAATATCAAAATACTTTAATATGTAATATTATGACTATCGATATGTTATAATCATATGATTATCGATATGTAATAATCTTACGACTATCGATATGTATGTCTTGTGTGAATAAATCGGGAAGAAATTTTGAACGAAAAAATTGTAATTAATGAATGTTTTTTTTTCAAATTTGAAATCAAGTTACTGATACTATTTATCAGAAATTTTGATGAATAATGCTAGCACATTTAGCACGAAATCATTAGTATGAGACATTATTTTTTCTTTAAATTACATTATATTAAAACTAACTATGTATATTTATTAAAAAGGTTTTATTTCATAAGGAATGAAACATATAAAATAACGGTTAGCAAAAAAGGAAATTTCTAAACAATACTCAATTCCTACTGTCGTTTTAATAAAATCAAACGATTTTGAAAGTTAGAGTTCATTTAAAAAAATAATAATAAACTAGATAAAATAATTCCTGGAAAAAAAAGAGAATTTAAAAATAGTATTAATATGAATGTGAAAACAATCATTGAAATACGATTTGCCGAGAAAAATAATTTTAAAAAAATATGTAATAAATAGATAAAAACACGGAAGAATATTTCTCCTTTATCAAGCAATGCTTAGAAACTTGTTTAGTAGCTAGAAAATACAACCCGATGATGAAATATGTAGCCGCAAAAAAAAAAAAAAGAAATGAAAAATCTAGAATTTGTGCCCACTTTTTACCCACTGACCTTGCAAATAAGAAAGAAAACGTAGAACACGAATTCAATAAGCATCAAGAATATATTTGTATTTAATAGTTACACAAAGACGTCTCCAGAAGGCAAATGGGGAAGTTCCGCTTCAGAAATTATTTAATTAACACTTTATGAAATATAATTATCCTTAAGTTCATTTATATATTTCAATATTTATAAATAATGATTGTATACAAACGTGAGTCCTGGATATTTTGGAAGCATAATAGATAAAAAAAAAATTTTACATAAATTTAATAAAACAAAAAATATAATCTTAATATATCATTAGCATTTAAAATATATCATTAGCATTTTAAATTATATCATTAGCATTATATATATCATTAGCATTTTAAAAATGTTCTGCTATGACTGACTTGTTTGACTGAATGTCAAACAATCCGATTGATATATTTTTTAATTAGCTAATTTGGAAGCATTTGCTGTGACCAATTACTTGTACTCTAATAAAAATTTCTCTTCACAAAAAAAATCTCGTCACAAAAATTTTAAAAAAGTTATTATTAGTAGAAATTATTGAGAATCTGTCGAATTGACCCAAAGGATTTAGACTGAAATAAACTTTCAAAAGTATTAAGGTTTTTTGTTTTCGTCTTCATTTTTAAATATGAAGAAAAAAGATTTAAAAATCTGTGAACAAACGATTTAGACAGCTTTTTATTTTATTAATTTTCTCATTATTTAGATTTAATGTTTGTTTTTCTTTTTGAATCGAATCGTTTTCTAATTAATTTATTTAAACATAATTTTTAAGTAACCTTCGAATCAGTTATTTTTAATGAGAAGCATATTAACGAAATTCATTCTAAGGATATTTATTTTCCACCATTTTTTTTAATTTGGCTATAATTTTATAGAATCTAAATTCTGATGCATTTGAGAATAGATTTTAAAATTTTATTTATATTTATGATCTCAAGGAATAATAGAATTTATTGCTAATTATCAAAAAATGAAAGTTTTTAATGAATTATTGTTATATAATCGAGTATTATATAAAATACTTTATTAATTTTATTAATATTTGGATAATGATAAAAGATATTATTTAGCTAAAATTTCGAAGCGTAAAAATTTTTTCAATTTTGAAATTTCTTTTATCAATGTATATAAATTAACTAACCTTAGGTAAGTATATGCATTGTTATTTTGATATCCAGTAATAACATTCTTTATTGTAATTTAATGTAATTGAATACTATTAATCTAAATTATTACTTTAAGGAAATTTGAATAAAAATTATTGGTATGATTATAAAAATTATTCATTACCAATAACCAATATCAAAATTAATTTATTATTTGTCTAAAATAAAACGGAAAAAAAATTAATTCCTGTGTTTAAAATAATTAGGACGAAAATGTAAAGGCACAAAAAGGATTTTTCGGCAGTTTTTTTTTTTTCACAGATTTTTTTACGCACATAGATCACAGATACTTTTCTACGATTAATTAACCAAACAAAGATTGATCTTCGACATGGATAAGGCAGTTTTTTTGCCATAAATTAAATGGTTCATTAAAATGATAAATTAATTACACTAGGAATTTTTTGTTTAAGGTGCAAGTAATATGGGTCGCGCATTATCTTTAACTTAAATCAAAACCACAAGAAGATTGTAATCCATGCTTTAATTATCTAATTTTTTTAATATTTTGCTTATACTTAATTAAGTAATCCTAACTATTTACATGAATGTTTTGTAAATTTGCATGTTATTTATACGGAAGCAAAAATTGTATTTTTCACCTTAAAAAAAAGAAAGAAAAGATTTAAAATTCATTGTGTCAAAAATGAATTAATACTAATCTAATATTATTTTGGCCTTTAAAAATAAATTCACTAAAAAGTGGACTATTTTATTAGGAGCAGAGCGATATAGTGACACACGCACACACACACACACACACATGTATATATATGTAAGAATTATTTTAATTTCCTTAATCAGAAGGCAGTTTCGAAGATAAAAAGACTCACTGAAGTTTTCGCTTTTTTTTCTTCTTTTCTTTTTTTTTCTCCCAGGAAGCCGGCAGGCATGTTTATGTATAAGTGGCGCGGACAAGGCACGTCCGCTTACAGCAACAGATTAGGTAAGAAGTGGCGTAAAAAGAGGAAGAAACAAATTATCCCTGTCTTATATGCTGTGATGTTTTAACAGGAATTTCCATGGCATATCAATCAAAAAGAAAGGGGAACACAGGGATCTTTTAGAAGAATTTGCCAAGTCAGCGGTATTTTGTCCCTTCACGCAGAGCGTGTGAAAGTGTTGGCGTTTAGCCGATTAGCAATTTTATAAAGCTTCTCTTGAATTAATTAAGTAGAGAAAGTGGAATTGGATCAGGAAATAAGAGAATGAAATTACTATGGGCTAAATTAAGATAAAGCTTTGGAAATTAATTTGGACTAAATTAAGAGTTTAAAATATCATTACACACACACACACACACACACACACACACACACACATATATATATATATATATATAATGTTACAGGCCTGTAAAGTTGCTTCCCAACACGGTTAGTTTTATCACCGGAAAGATTGATTTACAATCATCTGTATTGGATGCTGCTCGGGTGCCGAGCCAGTAATTCCCAGATCCTGGCAACAAACATGGCAACCATTTGGCGACTTTGGCTGCAAAATAGATAATGCTGGAAACTTCAAGAATTTTAACGATCCATCCAATAGGAACTGAGATACGCCTGATTGGCTTAGAAGGTTCTCGACCCGTCTTCCGGGAACTATAAAAGGAGGGCAGTCTCAAGCTACAATGAATCGTAGTTGGAGTCGTAGTCAAGTATCGAGTCTTTGAGAGGATAGCGAAACAACGGCGAAGTGCCAGCGTTGTGTGGAGCCCAACTGAGCTGTGTGCCGAGTCCTGTGGTTTATTGTGGTAGCAGCGTCATGTCATCTGAGGAATAGCCAGTCGTGGATTAGTGAGTCGGTAATTGGATACAGCTAAAGTGAGAAGACAGTGGAGAATGTCAGCCATTTGGAGAGCCCATAGAGCGAAGTTCCGAGGATCCCCTCTCTTGCTGAATTCTGTCTGACCGTTTTGTGTGCTGTGGTCAGACAGAATTCAGCAACTGTTACTGTTGTGGGTTACTGTTTGCTGTAGTGTGCTGCTGTGTACTGTCCTGTTTTCGTCTCGGCTGTGTATTTGTCGTCTTTGTATTAGTGTCTTCATGTTAAATAAACATTGTTGTTGTTTTCTGCTGAGGCTACTGTTCTCACACCATGCACCCACTATAAACGAACCTGGTGATTTTTATGGATTTAGTAATAGTGGAATATATATCCATATATATACATATAAGCGTAGAATCACTGAATTAACATTGCTTGAAATAACCGGAGGAATCAATATGGGACGTACGACGAACTCGCCCATTAGGATAGTGCGACGTAAATTAGCTGTAATGGGCAATGGCAGCTAAAGACCGACTCAAATGCCTTTATTAACAGCACGACATCGCTGTTCTCCAAAGCTCGTGACCATATCGGTTGGACCTTAGATGACTGGAAAATCAGAATTTGATGAGTCACGATTTAAGTAGATAAGAGCTGATCGTTGGTTTCGAGTATGGCTCAGACCTCGCGAAGCTATGAACTCAAGTTGTCAACAAAGCACTGTGCAAGCTGGTGGTGATTCCTTAACGGTGTGGGCTGTTTTTACATGGAATTTACTGGATCCCCTGATCCAACTGAACAGATCGAACCGATCTTTGACTGGAAATGGTTATGTTCAGCTGCTTGGCGACCACTTGCAGCCATTCATGGACTTAATGTGCCCAAGAAACGAGGAAATTTTTCTGGACGGCGATTTTCCATGTTGCCGCGCAACAACTATTGGCGATTAGTTTGAAGAACATTTTGGACAATTCCAGTGTATGCTTTGGCCTCCATCCACGATTATGTCCTGTCGAATATTTATGGGACATAATCGTGTACAAAATTGTGCACTGGCAAAACGTTCGCAATTATAGTTGTCTATAGATGCAACATAGCTCAATACTTCTGCAGGGGACTTCCAACAACATGCTGAGCCGGCAACGCTCTTAAATATATTAAACAAGCGTAGTTATGTATTTAATGTATTTAAATGTATTTAAAAGTTATATTTCCTTTCTTTAAAAAATGAACCTTATAATTTGATTTTAATTTGCTAGGAACAGAAAAAAAAACGAAATTAAAAAATTTAAAAAGTATTCGTGATAAAAAAAACATTAAACGATTTTCCTAAAAATGATAATTTTTACGCATATGGATTATTTCATTTATAAGATTAATTTTATGTGTTTAAATACTAAATTTGGGAAGATCTACTCCCAAATTTTAAATTCTTGGAATTCCTTCATTAAAAAGGCAAAAAAAAAACCCGATTTAAACAATGTTAATTGATTAATGTGCATTTCACCTTTATATATAGAGGATTTTCTGTTGAAGTACTCGATCCCACCATCCTACAACATTTTACTAAACAGGTGGAGACGCAATTACTTTCTGACATATAATTTAAAAGTATTTTAAGTGAATCCCACATCCCTTGTTAAATCAACTGTATTAGAGTTAACATCACTAATATATAACTCATAAATACGCACCGTTTTCATAGCAAAAAAAAAAAATTTTTTTTTTCCCCATGTCTTGAAACACGTGTCTTCCATGACTTGGTGTTATAAACAAGTTGGACTTTTCAAAAACAATTTTCGTAACTAAAGTCTTTATCAATATCAACTATTACAGTGTTCTCATCTAGACAATAAAAGTCTCTTCTAATGATAAGAAAATGATAAGCATTTGGCTTTTTATCTATTTTATCTTTAGGATGCCATACGTATTCAGTGTTGTTCCGATAGTGGATCACTACGGCAACTGCATCGGATTAGAATTCACGTTATAAATCTCCTCTTTCTGGTCGTTGCCGAATGATAATTAATTGAAAGTTATTAATTTTCATGAATCATCTGTCGTCAACTAGATGCCAATTTTGAAAGCGCATAAGATCAACGATTTCTTTAAGGTAACATGGTAACAGTTTTCATTGTCTTAGATCTGACAAATTAATTTTGGTCACTTTTTTACTGTGACTTCAAATATGGTTTCATTTTTTTATCGCAGTAATCACCGTTTCATGACACAAACTATCGTTCATGTTTTTAGGAAAATATCCAGATTGCATACATCGAATGGAAAGCAGTTAAAATAATTTCTCTCTATATAATTTATTTACAATTATTTGGTTCTTACAAAATTATACAGAGTTACTCCAATAGAAGAAAAAGATTTGAAACATTTATTTTTAATGAACGTCAATAGGTAACGACACTTGCAATACATCTAAAGATAGAGAAAAGTCCAAAAATTGTTTGTGTAAATTCTAGCAATTTCAATAAAAGAACGTTATTAATTTTTCAGGAAAAGTCATTTTGTATCAGGAAAAGTCATTTGGTATGCTACAATCTACAAAAAGAGAATCCGCTGTTGATTTACAACGAACATTTCTCCATAATTTCAAGTTAGAGTTGTCTCCTCACAAACCAATTAACAGTTGTTACAAGAAACTCGTAGAAGATGGCTGCATATGAAGAAAGAAAAACATCAGTCGTCCTCGCATGTCCGATTCAAATGTTGAGGTTATCCGAATTACTTTCAAACATAATTACAGAAAACCCGTCGTAGAATAGGGTGAGAGCTTGGAATTTCGCAGTCATTGGTGTGGTTGGCGTATGCGTAAAACCTATGTCTGCGTCTCCTCAAAATCTACAATGTGGAACACGATTGTACTCCAGTGAATCCAATGACCAGAGACCAGTTAATTCAAATATGGCAAGAAATGGATTTCAGATTCGACGTTTCTTGCATAACAAATGGGAATCATGTTTTGAATGCATAGAATAAAACTTTGAACTTTCCTCTATCCAGTGATGTATCCGATATGTCCTAATTCATACTTTATAAGATACACATATTTTAAATCTGCTTCTTATTTTTGAATAACCCGTATTATTAATATCGCCAATCGTATAAAATATAAAAAATTAGATTTGTAGATTTTCCTGGATCATTCAGTCTGTGGATAATCCTATTGCAGTGTTATAACAGTGATCGTCCAGCCTATGTTCATCCTACTTACACTGATACCTTCCATCTATAAGCTTCATACCTTGATAGAACCTTTCACTTTGTACATCACTGCTTACAACAAGATTTGTAGATTTTTTTTGGACAATACCATTGCATGTTATAGAAATGTTCAGCCAGCTTATGTATATCTTATCTATCTTGATACCTTCCTTCCATGAACTATATCTTCATAGAATCTTTCACCTTGTGCAGACAAGATTTGTAAATTTTTTTGGAGCTTCCAGTCTTTGGACCATCCCACCGAATGCTATAGAAGTGGTCAGCCAGCTAATGTTCATCCTACCTACTTTGATACCATCCTTCCATGAATTTCATATCCTGATAGAATCTTTCCCGTTGTACACCACTACCGGCAAGAAGATTTGCAGTTTTTTCTGGAGCGCCTAATCTTTGGATAATCCCACTGAATGTTATAACAGTGATTGGCCAGCCTATGTTCCTTCTATCTACCTTGATACATTCCTTCTATGAGCTTCATACCTTGATGGAACCTTTCACTTTGCACATCACTGCCAACAACAAGATTTGTAGATTTTTTTTTCTGGAGAGTCCAATTTTTTGACAATTCCATCGCATGTTATAGAAGTCAGCCAGCTTATGTTCATCTTATATACCTTGATAACATCCTTCCATGAACTTCATATCTTGATAGAATCTTTCACCTTGTATATCTCTGCCGGAAACAAGATTTGGTGATTTTTCTGGAGCGTTTAGTCTTTGGACCATCCCAGCGAATGTTAAAGAAGTAGTCAGCTAACCTATGCCCATCCTACTTATCTGATGCCTTCCTTCAATGAACTTCATATCTTGATATAATCTTTCACCTTGTGCATCTCTGTAGGCACCAAGATTTGTAGATTTCTTTCTGGAGCGTCTATTCTGTAGACAATTATACAGAATTTTGTAGCAGTGTGTAATCAGCCTATGCTCCTCCTACCTATCCTGATACCTTACTTCCATGAACTTCATATCTTGGTGGATTTGTTCGCCTTGTACACCATTGCTAGAAATAAGAATTTCGTGTTATATATCATGATCGTTATGCAGAGAGTGCGACTTGATGTTGTTCATGTTGCCATGAAGCATTTTGTAGATGTCCAGGGTTTCTGGACAATTTCCTATTTATTCTTTTCCTGGTTTATTTCGAAGGAAGTTTTGGTTCTAGACATTGTATGATGACCTTTCATTCTTTTGAAATTCTGACATTATATAGTGTTGATCTTTGATGAGTTACTGCATCTGTGCATCATTAAACACAGCAGCTTTTTAATATTTCTAAACGCAGGCTAAAAAGAGACCTTAATGAAAAATTTGAAATTATCTTTATTGGCAAAGTTTTAACAAACAGCATTATGATTTCTTGTTTTATAAGCCAAGGTGGCGATATTATGTTCTTCCTATTAATAAATGACTTATGTAGAAATTTTGAGTCATAATGTTTGAGATCAGATCGTGGAAGGCCATTACTTTCCCTTCAGAACTTCTTACGTGCTCTATTATCTCACATCCTTTGGTAACAGCGATATTTGTTATACGTGTTGACGTACAAAAAGGAAACGTACTATTTTATGACCAAATTATATGATATGAACAAATCATATGATCATTTTATATTTTAGTATCTTATGTCTGTGACTCTCTTTGGATCGCCAAATTTTTCAAAGAGCCTGCTCTTTTGGCACTGATCCAAATAAAATGACAATACATAGCTTGTGATACACTTTCCGATATCGAAAAGCATTCTCCATTCAATTGGGTTACATTCTTAATTTCCAATTTATCTACTCCACCTCATATATTATGATAATTTATAAAGCCACTGCCACTGCTAAAGTACTGTAGAATTTCTACTTCCCCGGATTGAAAATAAATTTGAATTATTCGATATCCGAGCCAAAAATAGGTGTTTTTTATTAAAAAAGAAAAAATTCAATTCGAAATTTACCAAGAAAGATCAGATTGATTCGAAATTTCCCTAGTTTCTTCATTCTTCAAGCAAGTTTTTCTTACAGAATCCTGGTACTAAGAATTCTGAAACCTTTTTTGGCAATCCCAAGCGATGATTCAAATCTCTGAACTAATGTTGTTCAAATCCCTCATGTGAAGAATCGTCTTCAGCTATCATCTACACTTCATCTTCATAATCATATATTTCAAGAATGAGAAATGTAATGAAATCCAGTACTGGGATTTACTGCAGCTGATACAAGTTTTAGGAGTATAGTTTATGGTAGAAAAGGATACTTTATGCTGAATTTCTTTTGTGGTAGCTTGATATTTTCATAATGCAAAAAGGTAGATGCTGATATGATCTTTTGGCTTTGCTAAATCATAAATATTTCAACAGGCTCGATGCGAAGAAGGCTCTTCGTTTTCGATCGATATTTTCTCCATCCTGTTTATAGCAATCGCATGCAAATGACCGACAGAAAAAAATAAAATTGACGTGAAAGAATTAACTTAGTTGAAGTTTCAAAATCAATGAAAACATCGAAATCAACAACAAAATCACTTTCCTATGTTATTCATGAGACAGCAATAGCAGGCATAAAAGGAATGCTCATACTGGTTAGTTACAAAATAATCATTAGATTTTGAAATGAGAAAACTTCAAAAATATGAGTTGCATGATGGGTATCAACTTTTTGCCGCATGGTGGGCATAACGAATTTCTTTGCTGTCCATCTAGCATATCATGGATATAATGAAATTTTTTGCAGCTATTTCAAACATTTTTTTTAATTCTTACCTATATGTAATGATTAATAAGGAATCCATTGAAGCATTATAGATTCTTCATAGATTAGAATCATTATTTAACCAATACAGGCGGAGATAATGAAAAACTATTACTGGTCAGATGTGAAGACAAAATTTAATGAATGACTGAGTTTTGTAAAGTTTGAAAATATCAGAAAATTAGATTATAAATCACTATTATTTTCTTGTTGGTGTGAGCAAAAATGATCACTTATTAAATATAATAAATTTAGTTTATTTATATTAACGTCCTGTTGTAAAGCAACACTAGGGCTATTTTGGGACGGATCTCGTAATTTTGAACCGCGGTCAAAATTACGAGAGCAACATCTCTCCACACCACACCAGTGGGAGGACGTTTGACCCTGACAGACTTAACGTGCAACAGACCCTCTTACACGACGGTTCTTCGGTGGAATTGTGTCTCGAACGTGAAACTCTATGGCTGAATAGCCGTCACCTTACCACCAGGCCACCGCAGCCAGTAATATATTTACCGTAAAATTTAAAGTCATTGAAATTCATTTTTATAATAATAAAGGTCAAAAATTGTTCTAAATTCTGGATTTCTTAGTCGTAGGGATTTGGATAAATTAATTAAAATTATATTTCCTTTAAAATTGTGCAGAATACTGAAAAATAAAGTTATAACTAGATAAACCTCAAACTGGCTACTGTGACCGCCACTAAGGCTAGCGGGAAAATCTAAATGACAGGATGACAGGACTGCCGTTACAGAAACATTAGTGATAACTATGGTTGAGTCCTACGGGCCATCACCGGTTTCAGTATCACCCTTCCCGTGGGAAACACACCCCATCACCAATAAGCGGTAGACGACCCTCATCATTTCTGCACTTACCTGGGTGGCGAGATCCAACCACCAGACAGGAAGTTTATCATTCTCTTATCTGAGGCGCCTCCCCCCGATAGGAGAATAATCATATTAAGAAATATAAAATAATTACTTTTGTTTTTATTTTTATTATTTTACTTTCAGTCTGATTAATGGACATTAGAGCAACTATACTTTATGCATAGTAAAAGTTGGAAATAAAAAAAAAATTTTCAGCAGCTAAATGTTCTGATGAATAAGATCAAGTTAGAATCTAGTTAATTAGATAGACTTTAACTAGACATTGTTTCCAAATAAATTTAATTAATTTTTTATTGAATATTAATTATTTACTTATAGTAAAATATCAGACAATTAATAAAGCTTAAACCCAATTTGGGACTTTTTTTTAATGTCTGGAGGGATATTAAAAATAAAATCATATGAAATCTGGATAGTATGAATAATCTAAATGAATAAACTTTTATATAAGAAGAGCTGCACGGAATTAAGATTACGCTCTTTAAAAAAAACAGAATCCTAATGATATGATTATTTAAATTCGGACTAAAAATATTTGAATACATTAATTTTCGCAATGGATTTTTTCAGTCCCTTCTCTCGCTGGTGCTCTGTGATGCGGAGAGGGGGGGGGGGTGCCAGATCAGGTGTTGTCCTCGTCATCTGACCTCGGTTCAGAATTACGAGGTCCATCCCAAAATTACCCTAGTGTTGCTTTAACTCTTTATTTACTGAATTATTTGATCATCAATTTTTCAAACTTATTTTTGAATCATTAGTTAAGTTTTGGTACAAAATAAACCCAGGACAAAGAAAAAAAACCCTTCTTATTAATTAAAATAATTTAATTAATAATAAAATATTTTAATGTCATTTTTAGTTGATATCTATTGCTTTCTATTGGAGATACGGTTTTCATTTTCTTTCAAATACAGTTAGAAAATATAGTCGTATTGTGAAGATATTAGCCAGATTTAAACGGTACTTTAAAGTACTGTCAGTAAATAAAGTGTTAAGTAAATAAAGTGTTAATATAATTAAACTAAAACTAAACAGTCCTTCCTTCTTAGACATAGCACTGAAATTTTGTACATTAATATGTACAAAACAATGATATACTTTTTTTATGATTTTTAGATCTTAATTATCTGCTAACCAAATTGTTGAATTAAATTTCAAAAAAAAAGCTGATACGTTTGATGCCATTAAGAGGTTTCTTTCTGAAAAATTTATTTTAATTTTCATGATATTTATAATAATGAATTCTAAATTAAATACTAAAAAGAAAACAATAGCTAAAATTAAATTTCTATTTTCCTGTCCACTAATAAATTTTATAAAAAATTTAGCATGTAATCGATTTTTATTAAAACGATATGCTGATAATGAATTGAATGCAAAATCTTTTTCAAATATTGAATTCCCCTCGTTGACATTGGATATTTACAAGCCGAAACAGTCCAGCAAGTTCAGCTTTCTGCCATCATCAGAAATTCTTTACAAATAAAACCTTGAAATCTCAACCCTGTTTTGTTGAAACATTGTTTCGAAGACAATTACCTCGATCGGAACGAAGTCTCTGGGATTTACTCCAGGAAGTTTTTATCAATGTTCAACAGGTTTCTTTTAATGGTGTCATTACGGTTTGCGGCGCAGCACTTTTCTTTGATAATCGTAATAGGATCTGTGTATGAAATTAAGTTACAAGGTAAAACGAGCAGCAATTTATTCGCTATCTTTTAGGTTTTTATTTGTTTTTAGGGAACAAAACCGTAACCATAGCCTGTAGAGTTGAAATCTACTGCGATGGAAAGTGGTGATTATTTTATTGTAAACTAATCTCTTTGTAAACAGCTTTTTCCCTGAAAATGCTCGCTTTCCAATTATTAAACAGCTCACATTAAATGAATTTATTAACCCCTTCTCATACAACGACGAATCTGACTCGCGTATCGAATTACTGAATTTTTAATTTTAAATATGCAATTAAGTGAAAGAATTAAGTAGTTTAAAATTCTTTAATATCTCAAAAGCCCTAACATTATTATAAAAATTAAAATAATAATAAAAGTCCCAAATAGAGATGTGTCATATAACTAGGAGGTTCAGTAAATTCGTCGGTCAAGGGGTTAAAAAGTAACTTTTTCACCTCAGTCTGAAATATGAATTTAATGGAATCAGTGGACTACAATTTACTGCATGAATGAATTACTAAGTGTATGTACCCAGAAATAGTATCTGTATCGAAAATTTAAAATGAAATCTTTTAGAGTTATTGACCAAAGAAGGTGACTTTAATTTATACATTGTCAAAAGCAAAAATATACATTATCAAAAAAGTTATAAAAAATCGTTGTAAATGATTGAAGAAACCTTAAAATAACTTTTATTTCTTCATAACAACAAATTTATTGTTGCAGATTGGGCATCAAATTAAATTTTTGAAAAATATTAAAGATAGAGAAAAAATTATATAGAAACGAAATAGGTAACATTAAAAAGATAATCCTTTTTGTTTTAATTTCATGAATTATCAAAATATTTTTTTAAATAATGTTCTTGGGGAATAAAAAAGGTTGCTTAATTTTTAATTATATTTTAATTGACAATTACTTTTTAGAAAGTTGAAAATGACGTTCTTTTGGTTTTGAAGGGCATTTGTGCTATATTTTATCAAGATCGAGCACAAACGGTAGAATTCTACAGAAGAACATATAAATATTCATCTTTATACATGAGCCATTAACAAGGCAAATCCATTTTGTACACGTAGTTTAGAGAAAGTATAACAATCGTCAAAAAAATTTGGAACTCGAGATTTTCATGAAGCTCTGGGTTTTAGACCAACATGAGCTCAAAAAGTACAATTTTGGAAAAAGTTGTCTCTCTGTGATAAAGATAATTCAAAAGCGTTTTGTGCAAGACAGTTAAATTTTGGTATGCGGTCTTTATACCAATTGTACAGATTTCTATCAAATTTTAAATAAAATCGATTCAAAGGAAGTTCGTAGGTCCGGCTGCTTTGATATAATTTAACACGATAACTACAACACGAAGAGAGCTAAATATACAGGGTGTTTCAAAAACCTTGACAGCGGCTTTTGTTCCTGAAATATTGATCGTAGACATATACTGTAAATTACAAAGTTGCGTAAAAAAATGTTCAAATTACTATGAAATCAATTAAAGTTTTTAGGGGATTAAACTTTAAAAAATACAAAATTTAAATTTTTATACGGACCCAGTACAAATAAATCCCCAATGAGTAAAATGTGCCGCATCCTCTAATATGAAATTACATAAATACTGACTTAAACCTCTTTTCGATGCCTGGATATGAGTTCGCAAAGAGAAAAAATCATGTCGGATGTTCGTATTTTAGGGGGTCGTACAAAAATTAACAAAGAAAGTATTGATTGAATTAATAAATAATAATTTCAATATTTATTGGTTCAAAAGTATTAAAAATGTGTAGAAATAATAGCTTAAAGGAAATATTATATAAAGGAAAGATAACCTTAATGAAAGATTGCATAAGATTTTTTACAAGTTCACTGAATGTGCTATTTTTAAGTTATATTCTGTAATTCATGAAATAAAATTTCAAAATATTTTTCAGGAAGCATAGGTTTAAAAATTTGTATTTAAAACTAAAGATATGAAGAATATTTTATTTTCTGATAATGCATTCCTACGTCGCATCATCTGCACTGAAGCTGCAAACATTTGCATTTTTATTTGTGATTGATCCTTCTCTAACTTTGTTTTAACATATCTTTGAGAGTTTAAATGATAAAATTCTGAAATTTTGTACATAACCTTATTAAAGAATGGGGCACATTTTACTCATTGGGGGAATTTTTTTGTAGGGGCTCCGTATAAAAATTTAAATTTTGTATTTTTTAAAGTTTAATTCCCTGAAAATTTTAATCGATTTCATAACATTTTGCACCTTTTTTTACGCAACTTTGTAATTTACAGTATACGTCTACGATCAATATTGAAGGAAAGGTTTTTGAGACACCCTCTATAAGATTCGGCACACAGATGTAATATTTATAATGTAGACACCTGTCAAATTTTGAGCCTAATCCAACAAAGTGTTGATTGTCTGTCAGTTTGTACTTTTAAAAACGTATAAACTCGATAGTTGAAAAACGCAGTGACTTAAATGTATCGAATTTGGTGTGGTCACTTGTAACTATAATTGCAGTTTTGTGTCAAATTTTTGTTCCAATCGGCTGAAAAAAACGCGTCTAAAGCGCAAATTCGATTTTCGGATGCTATTAATAGCATACCGGGGATTACTCTCCAAAACAATTGCCAAGGATTTCATGATAGATTCAGTAAAAATGCTGAATTCGAGCCAAAAATATTTCTTACCTGTTGTACGACAATGCCATGTAAGGCGTTCTTTACCATGACAAGTTCATTAGAGAGTACGCGAGAAAGCTTTGGGGAGACCAATACCGCTGGTTGCATTTTAATTAGGAGCATGCATTGAAAATTTTATATTCATAGAACATTTCTCCAGCAATGAAAATCAAGTCATTTTAAAGAAAAAAAATTTATGGTCAGTCGAGAAAAATATTATTTATTTCAGAAGCTAATTTACTCTTCTCTCTTATATAAACCTTCCAATTTATATCTCCCAATGCACTGCATTTTAATTTTTTTTCTTGATAAATCCGTGAAAAACATTTTTATTTTTAATAGGAAAGCAAAATTTACAGTAATAATTTCGTTGTAAGTGCTCTGGATAAAATTTAAAAAGTTTAAACCTCATTTCTTACAATTCAAATATGACTTTAAACAAAAATTCAGAATTTAAATTCAATATTAGAATATCTGCAGCAGGTATGAGTCCATAGTCTGAAAACTGTTCTACCTTTATTATTTCTAACATGTAGAACTATGATCAGAACAAAGATTTATTGGATCTGTTGAAATTGAATCTATATGATGGGATTTCAATTACAATGAAGGAAGAAGATATAATTTATATCACTAAATAATTAATTTTAACGAACTAATAATAATTATTATTGTGAAATCTTTAAAAAAATTAACGATAATGAAGTTCCTTGCCATTAAAAAAATCCTTTAATGATTTGTATTATTACTTTTTTTCACTTGCCAAAGTGATTAGTTCCTTCATTCACCTCAAAATGTTAATAAAAAACACGATGATTCCAAAGACATGCTGTTTTATATTTTTTTTCATGATCCATCAAATAAAAGATATGCCTGCAATAATACGTTCTTCACTGTTTATTTAAATTAATATTTTGAAATGAAATTTATTTAGAAAGCACATTTTTTAATATTTTCCTGTACTTTGTTCTACAGAATCGAATTCTGTCAATCGAATTATCAAGTGGTCTGTACAAATATAGATTTTTGTTCTCTCCTTTCTTTGCTCTTGTGTCCTCTCTTAAAATAAAGAAGTGGGAAACAAAATCTTAATTAAATTTATTACCAAAAAAACCCGAAGACGTTTTTGAAAAATATGAAGAATTAAATATAAAATATTAATTTTGATGAAAGAAATTTTAAGACAATGAAAGAAAAAAAAACTCCGCGCAAGTGTTTTCTCGACGACTCTTACACTAACAGAATTAAAGAAATTCGTGTTTCATTTCGTATTATAATAATGTGACATGTATTTTTAATTTCTGACAGAGTTAAAAATTTGATATAGATTGACAATTTTGTTGTCGAAACTACATAGAAAGTTTCTTTATTTTCTTGTTTTTAAATTGCTGTATTCCAACACATTGGCATACATATTACCTACACTTTGACGAATTTACTGCAAAATTTAATACAACTTTCAGTTTTGGAGCAAACATTCATTTATGATTTCACTTGTTTATTGAATAAACACATCGATTTCGCAAACATATAAATAGACATATCGGTAGTCATTTAACCTTTTGACTGATATAATCTGAAGTTTGATCAATATGCATCATGTCAGACGTTCACGGACAGATAGACAGACTTCTGTTTGATGCATTTTGTCTAATATTTGAAGAGATCGACAGTAGTAAAAACAATAATATTGCTTATACAATTGTCTATTATTTAAATTTTGTCTGATATTTGAAGATACCAACATACAATTGTACGATCAATAAAAATTTCACATTGGATTTCTTCTGTTTATTCTTTGAATTTTTGAACTATCGTGTTCAAATACTGATAGATTTCAATTCAAATACTTTTAAAACAAATAGAATTGTTGAAATTTTTGATGATTAATTTATTTTCTCTTTGTTGCAATAATGATCTTCGGAAATTATCTGAATCCACTGAAATTATTGTTTTTTATTATTCAATTCAGATAAAAATGTTCAACTTTGTTTCTGATCCATAGTCATGAAAATAATCGATTATTGACTATATGCAATCAGAAATTCCAAACTTATAAAACTTGTTGCATCACCCTCATCTGCATACACATCAGTAGTTTCTGTCTGAGCTTAGACAAGAATAAAGCATTTAGGATAGGTGTTAGAATTAGTGAGTTGTTTCTTCAACTCATTATTTCAACTTCTCTCCTCCGCTGTTGTTGTTTTTTTAATACTAAGAGATAAACTTAGCATTTGGCGAGCCAAAATAAAATCCCGGCGTCTTCTATGAGGTGTGGGACTAAAATTAGAGGTGCTCTGCTCTACTTTCTGATCCTAAATTAAGGTCACGTACAAGTGCCGATGAACTGCGTATCGTGTTCAGTCTGCTTGGAAGGAACTTTGTCGGGGATGTTTTTTTTTCTTGTCGAGAGATGTTTGAAAACACTCAGTGATCCATAAACGGCGTCAAGGTTTATGCAATGACGGTCAGGGAATCTCGAAGAATAAGTCTAGAACTGCTAGAGATTATGTGTTTTCTCTGCCAATAATCTCGTAAATATAATGAAAGGCATATATTTTCAAATATGCTATTGCCAACTCCAGAGTGGATGGATCATTCAATTCAGTTTATTATATTAAAATATGATTTCTT